>JAJONR010005316.1:0-45254 GCA_029582245.1 Solanum etuberosum | reverse complement strand
ACTATTAAATACCACTTTCACAAACTTGAAGAATATAAGTTTAACTTCACAATTCAAATTTAAATATCATTACTAATAGAGTACTAAATACCACTATTTCACAAACTTTGAAGGAATCACAACGTAATTACAAAAGGACGAGATAGTATTTTGAGAATATACGCCCAACGACCACTTTGTAGCTCTCAAACAAGTATGGCATGTGCTCGTATTCAAACAAAGTCGTGTTAGCTTTTTGCGCTGCCTCAATAGCTCATTTCTGCATAAATTAGGAGTTAATAGAGAATTCTTGTCAAATAATACATACCAAAAAATTATAAATAATGATATGATAATGTTTTTTTCTAAGCCAACTGAACACAATGTTGATTGTTAACTAGTTCTAAAGCTACTTACAGTACTAAAACTACTTGCACAATGTTGATTTTTTGGCATGTGTTCTAAAAGCTTTTTTGGCATATTAACAGAAGACAGGTCAGTTGCACTTGCGCTAATGCAGCAAATATACACCCTTCACAAAATATATGCGACTATATGAATCCTCACCGACCATGTTTCTCCATATAAATTTATCAGGTAAAACCAGAGGGAGAAAGCTCTATTTGATATAGTCCTCAAGGAACTTTTCTGCAACCATAGCAGGAAAGATTAGATACTGTTTGTAATAAAATTTTCAAGGCACAATCTCAGTTGAAAATAGTTATCAGTTGTTCTTTAATATGCAGAACCAAGCAATTAAAATGAAAAACACTGTACAAAGCTCGTAGCCATAGAACTAGGGCAGCTACTAAGCATATAAGCTGAAACCTTTCAAGAATAAACATATCCCAGTATTTGTCAATTGTGTGTTCCATATGAAAAGGGAATAAAGCCAACACAAAGGGTTGTGACTACACCAAAATTTCAAGAACTTACTGACCTTCAAAAGGGCCATAAAATATGCTCTGTTCATTGTAGCTCAAATGAAGGGCTACCAATGCAGGTACTTTGTCAAAATCATAAATTTCATCCTACAGAAAACATCCTCCACAGATTAAATAAGACCCCAATTCCAAATCCTTGGGCCACAAATATTCACCTAGCACAAGTTATATGAATCCTCACTGATCATGTTTCTTCCGACCATCAAAAAATCTACCACAGCCAATTATAGTATTTAATACACATGTCCCTAGGCCATCATATAAAGTAATTTGTATCAGCTATGAATCCTCACTGACCAACGTTTCAGGCCATCATATAAAGTAAATGAAAAATAAAGACACTAGAAGTTCTCTCTATTTTCTATTGGCATCAGAATCATTGTAAACATTGGCATTACAGACTATCCTAGCAAAGCATCTGATAACTAATCTAAGTTGAGTTTTGATTTTTAAACTATTGAGTTTGTTCTTGGGTCACTGTTGATTGAGTCGAGTTGATTCTTTCCAATTTGGCATTTTTCAATGTTCTCTTTACAAACATACATGAATCTTCTAAATAAGAACACGGCATACAAGAATCAAAGATATTAGATTGAATCTATTCAGAAGTATTCTACAAAACAAAAACGATATAAATATGAGAAGATAGAGATTCTTAAATCCTTCTACTATTTTATAAGGAAAAAACATACCTCAAACAAAGAAAAAATACTCTATTCCAAGCTATATGATATTGCTCGTCCTCTGAAAAAATATAAAATCATAAAAGAATGATTGATCCACCACTATACTAAAAATATAAAATCACAAAAGTAGGAAACCATTGCATTAATTGAAATATAGTTTGATTCTAAATTTGAATTCTGACCATTAATTGAAATATATGCAAGGGCTAATATGATTCTAATTCTACAAACTGGAGAGAAGGGTTTCTTGATAATTTATCCTTTCCTTTACAATGTAGCCATTTGGCTACAAGTCTAGTGATACACCCAAATTACGCCATTAAAAAGGTATTACTTCTTATTGAAACAAGTACATTGATCCTTTTTGATGTTCTTCAAGATATTCAAAAGAAATACAAAAAACGATATAAATCACACACCTGTGACACTGACCATATAGTTTATTATTGAAATACGAAATTACATAATTAATTCACGATATTAGCCTAGAATGGTATTATCGTACTTAGAGCATGATGCTTGTTGAAGCTTGAGTGATGAGCTGAAACCTATATTCCTTCTTACAAGGTCAAATACCAAGAGGTTCTCTTCCATTTGATGCCCTCCAATCACAATCGATGGTTCCCATGTTTGGTCTTGTCCCACAAACGCTAAACACATAACATCATTACTAACTTGTACCACTGAATTTGTCCCATAAATTCTCCAAAATGCACTCGGCTTATGCAACACAAAATCTATCACAGGAACATCTGGTCCAACGTTGGTGCTTTTAATGTTTTTGGAACTAAAGCAAAGTCCAAATTGTTTCATAGGAGGCTCTACAAGTGCCACGTTCTTCGGAAGTGCCTTGATGAAAGCAGTTTTAAAAGCATCATAAATGGTAGTGTGTAAAATTGTAAAAGGTGTCGCTGTACTTATTCTCGTCCCAGCAACTCCATTTTTCTTATTAATAGATAACAATGTTTTATTTAGTGGAACATCTTGCCCCGCGATTCGAATGGATGAAACTTGGATATAGTACTCTTCAGATGTCACAAATCCTCCCCTTGTATTTGCGATTAGTTTGGTGTAGAGAATATCGTTGGAGATGTCGATCTTCTTAGGATTGTAAACATAATATGGACCAGAACCGATGAATATAACCCCACGAGATGAGCTCAAACATATACCAAATTTCCTTGTGAATCTAGAGTCTAAAGCAAGTTGATTGGGAATGGAAACTGGACTTTCACGTCCAAAACCTGCAACTCCTGTTAAGAAACAATACAATTCAAATTGGGTTTAACTTTTAAATAAGAGGTTGTGTTCAAATCTCTAAATAAAAATATATGTTCAGCGCTCTACCATCCCAATTTTTATTTACTATTGTTTGACTCGATATACTGATTTAAAAAAACAATAATTAAAAACTTTTAATTCTAATTATTCTAAACATGACATAACTTTTAATGCTAATTATTCTAAACATGGCATAACATTTGTACCGCACCTGGATTAATATGGAAGAAAAGCTGTAAGTTGAAATGATCAAAATGTCTTTGATAAATAAAAATTTACCCTCTATACTTGTTTATGGTGCAATTAACCCCCTTACCTACCTAACGACGTATGTGGAGAAGAAAAAATAAATACTGTATTAAAATGACAAAACTTTGCATGTGACATTTTCTTTAATTTGTTCACTATATAACACTCTGAGATATATATATATTCCCACTGTGAGCTTTATTTAAAATCCTACCATCTATGTTATAACTTATAAATGGAGCAGGTAGGTGATGGCTCCTTTTTGTACTTCAAAGTTCATTCAATAATGTGTAATTTAACTAAATAAAAATACATACATATATAAACTTAATTAAACAATTAACCAAAAAAAGTATATGTGACAATTTTAAATTTTAAAATAAGGGCGTTCACACAATATGATTCAATACCTGTGACTCCATTCGCAAATTGTCTCATCATATCTTGATCAAGAAGGCAAGAGAAAATAAACCGCGGCCAAGTTACACGAACACCAGGAGTAGAACCAATAGCCAATACATCCTCAGCAATTTCAGCGCGATCGTGAAACGAATTGATCAAAGGATTTTCACCCCAAATGTAACAAGTATTGTTGCTACATCCAGGCTGCACTTGAGGTTTGAATATGCAATCTCCACAGGCATGTGACTTGGCAAAAGTGCATTGTGTGGAATTACATACAGCTGGTTTGTAAGTTGAACTTTTGTAACCTTTGTCACAATCCACCCATAAGCTTCTACCACCAAGATTGATTAAGAGTTTTATGGGGATTAAAGGAGTTCTTTGACCTGCTTCTATAATGTATTCTAGGGTTGATGCATCTTTAGTGACTGGAATGTATAGTACTTCACCTGAGCATACAAAAATATTGAGTAGAAGAAAAATAAGAAGCATAGATAAAGGAAATTTCAATATCACCATGCTAGACAAAGAGAGAAAAAAAGCAAATGGATTATTAGACCAATGAGAAATTCTAAGTATGGAGTTGCAAATTTATAGTAAGAGAAGTATTAGATAACTATAGTCTATATGGATTGTTTTGTTTATTTCCGTTGACATTTAGTGAAGCTGTATAATGGTTCCTTATTTCTTACTCTTTCTGATCCATATTAGATGTCGTGTTTATCAAAAATAGTCTGATCTAAAATAATCAAAATAAAATTAATAACAAAAATTTTAATTTGATAATTACTCAATAAATATAAAGAGAAATTATTATGATTTAAAAAAAGTAGTAATAGATCAAAATGCAAAATTAAATAAAAATAATTTAATTAAATTACCTATTAATTAATGTTTAGTATAAAATGGATAGAAGAGAGTATATGATCACAAGTCAAAACTTTGACTTTGAATAAAATCTAGTCAGCATGGAGTTATCTCATGCACATGGACAGATTTTTACGCGTATTTGAGATTCTTGATGTTGACATCTTCAACGTGAATTTAATTAATACGTTGAATATTTTTATTTTATTTTTTATTTTCACTCGGTGTTTGGTATCCAACCTGAAACCTCTGATTAAGGAAGGAGACCGCCCATCTTGTGGTGTTCGTTGAATATTTATATTTTCATCGCATTTGTGTTGTTATGGGTTCAAAACTTATAGTACTTAATAGTTATTGAAAGTAGTAGAGTTAACTATGTACCAAATTTTAAGTTTTTCAAAATATCCTTTTAAACAAGAATAGTGGGAGGGTTTTTTTTAGTCTCTTTGCTCAAAAGGTAAATGCAGTTAATTAACCACCACCAGTATTGATGTACTGGGAGTAGCTGTTGGTACCGTTATTTGTGAAAATAGATTTATTTTTTTAAAAGACTATTTTGTATCTGTGTGCGGTAACAAAATGTGTGCAGATCTTGTTTTATCAATAAAAAAAATATGATTAAATTTGTAACATGGTTTAAAGGACAAATGGATTGAATTGTTCGACTTGGAGGACCCTTCTAGGTGTTTTTATTAAATATTATAAATTCTCATCCTTAATCATTTTTAAAGGGAGATAAATATTGTGGAGGCACAGAGCAATAACAAAGGACAAATTATCTAGGATTTACTTTCTTGCCTTTTTACTTACTTTATTTCTTGTTTTTATTTGAAGTATAGCCTTGTAATCAGATATTAAGTGACTAAAAGTCCTTTTTAGGGGGTTATGACCATACTATGAACGTCGTATTTGATATATTGGTTGTTATTGCGAACTTTTACGGTCAAAGTTTTCTCCTCTTAATATTATGCTTATTTCTCTGTTGCTTAGCTACCAATGGGTAAATGGATAATTGCAAATGGAATTTTAGAATATAACAAAATTAGAGATAGAACGTGAGATAAGGAAAGTATGATATGTTCTGTGGAACAAATCAGTTGATTATTCTTGGCTCAATGATGTATACGGTTAGAGTTGTCAAAAAGGGTCAGTCCAGCCTCACCCGACCCAAGCCTCGCGGGCCAGGAAATTTGATGGGCTAGAGCAGGCCGGCCCTGAAAATGCCCAACCCTAGAAAGGGCCGCGGGCTGGGGTGGGCTAGCCCTACTTTTTTTCTTTTCAAACTTAAAATTCTATAACATCAAGAAGATGAGAAGATTTTCAAATCAAATATGACAAATAATAGTGTTGTTTCAATAACATTGGCAAAAAATATAGTGTGATTAGCATGTATCTAGGATACTAGATATATGTATCTCAGTATCCATGGTGTGATGCATCCCAGATACGCGAGTGAGATTAGAGAGTGGCGAGTGAGATGGAAGGGAGGCGAGGGCGCGGGATTTATCTATGTATCCTAGATACATATGAATTCACAGAGATAGAGTGTATCTAGAACAAATTAACCTAATTTTGAGGCCATATGTATCCCGAGATACATGTATCTGGACGTACCAAAATCTGATAAGATTCGTAATATTACAACATAGTGTGCCTTTAAGTAATTAGCTCATACACTAGAGAGATTTCTGTAAGTTACCCTTAAATAAATAGTTTTGGCTCATTGGCCGACCCCGGCCCGGCCCGGCCCCGATCAAGCCTCAAGGGTCAAGGGCTTATATGAACCGGGCTTATAAGCCCTAATTTTAAATGGGCTTGAAAAATCTTATCTCAACTGTACACAAATAACGAATTGGGTTGGGCCGGCCCCATGGGCTAAGCCCATTTTGACGGCTCTAGATGTAGTCATGATGGTAATCTAAATATATAGCCGGTTAGAGGATCGATCCATGAACTGCATGACTATAATATCAACTGTGTGAGTCAGCAAAATGGTAGATCTCGTAAATCGGTTTATCAATTGTATATAGACCATCTAATTTATTATCGAAATAGGAAATTATGTAGAATAACATAAAACGATATAAGTCATAAGCCTATGCAATGCACGGACACCGACCATCTAGTTTATTATTGACATAGAAAATTACATAGAATAATAGAGGGGCTTAGCCTAGAATGGTATTGTCGTACTGAGAGCATGATGTTTGTTGAAGTTTGAGTGAAGAACTGAAACCAATCTTCTTTCCAGGAAGGTCAAATACCAATAGGTTCTCTTCCAATTGATGTCCTCCTATAACAATTGATGGTTCCCTTTCTTGATCTTGTTTCACAAATGCTAAACACATAACATCCTTACTAACTTGTACCACTGAATTTGTTCCATAAATCCTCCAAAATGCACTCCGCTTGTGCAACACAATATCTATCACAGGAACATCTGGTCCAACGTTGGTGCTTTTAATGTCTTTGGAACTAAAGCAAAGTCCAAATTGTTTCATAGGAGGCTCTACAAGTGCCACATTCTTTGGAAGCGCGTTCATGAAAGCAGTTTTAAAAGCATCGTAAATGCTAGGGTGCAAAATTGTGTAAGGTGACGCTGTGCTGATTCTCGTCCCACCATCTATATCTTTCTTATTAATAGATAGCAATGTTTTATTTAGTGGAACATCTTGTCCCGCGATTTTAATGGATGAAACTTGGATATAGTACTCTTGAGTTACCAAAAATGCATTTTTATTTGCGATTAATTTGGTGTAGAGAATATCGCTGGAGATGTCGATCTTCTTAGGATTGTAAACATAATATGGACCAGAACCGATGAATATAACCCCACGAGATGAGCTCAAACATATACCAAATTTCTTGGTGAATCTAGGGTCTAAAGCAAGTTGATTGGGAATGGAAATTGGACTTTCACGTCCAAAACCTGCAATTCCTGTTCAGAGAGAATACAATTTGAATAATTAAAAAAGTGTCATTTCTCAATTTGGCAAATCTTTTAAAGAAGAGGTTATGTCCAGATCTCGTTGTCACCTGAAAATTAAAAAATTATCTTTTAACCCCGCAAACACAAGCAAAGTTCTCAATACTTTTAGGATCTAAAAAATTAAAACATGAAGGGGGAGAAGATTAGTAGAAAGAAGAGGTTAGGAGTAGAGTGTTGATTTGCTACAGAAGAATAGAATGGCTGTGAATTGTGATGAATGGATTCGATGATGAAGAAGAAGAAGAAGGTGGAACAAGTTGGGTACTTGGGTTATTGGTGGGGAAGAAGAAGGTTGGGTTGGGAGAGGAATGATTGAGGAAGAAGATAAGTTTTTTAACTTCCTTTTTTTAATGTTAATATTTTTTTAATTCCTAATTACTTTGTCCATTTTTCCTTTTTTTAGTTATTCTTAAGTAATTGTCCATTTTGACAAATCAAGAAAGAATAAAAAAAAATTACATATTATACCTTCAATTAATCACTTTGAAAAAAAGAAGAATTTCTTGAAAATCTTAAGTTTTTAATTCGTTCACTTCATAATTAATAGGGATAAAATGATAAACTCACTATGTCAATTATTGTTTTCTTAATAGGTGTGTCAATTCAAAAATGGACAAGTAAATATTTATTTGTCTTCAAAATATGTGCAATCATGCATTTTTCAACTCAGCAACATTAATGTCACATAAGTTTGTTCAATGATTAGAACAGATTTCAAATGTTGTGTTCTAATTAATAAGTTTAATGGTTTAGTCAACAAAATAACAAGTAGAAAATTAAACTGACAAATGAAATCAAATACAAAGGTCTCCCAAATCATTTCGTATTTTTCTAGCATAGCCAATTTTCAATGAATTAGAATCAAACAACACTAGTAATTTTTTAGTAGTTTGTTCACACAGTAGTATAATTCAATACCTGTGACTCCATTCGCGAGAAGTCTCACCATATTGCGACTAACAAAGCAAGCAAAAATAAACCGCGGCCAAGTTACACGAACACCAGGAGTAGAACCAATAACCAATACATCATCAGCAATTTCAGCGCTATCGTCAAACCAATCGATCAAGGGATTTTCACCCCAAATGTAACAACTATTGTTGTTACATCCAGGCTGCAATTTTGGTTTCAATATGCAGTCACCACAGTAATTAGGATTGGAATAAGTGCATTGTGTGGAATTACATACACCTGGTTTGTATGTTGAACTTTTGAAACCTTTGTCACAATCCACCCATAAACTTCTACCACCAAGATGGACTAAGAGTTTTATGGGAATTAAAGGTGTTCTTTGACTTACTTCTGTAATGTATTGTAGAGTTGATGCATCTTTAGTGACCGAAAGGTATAGTACTTCACCTGAGCATACAAAAATATTGAGTAGAAGAAATAAGAGGAGCATAGACAAAGGAAATTTGAATGTCATTATGCTATAGAAAGAAAGAGAGCAAATGGTACAATTAGAACAATGAGGAATTCTACTTGGTGAGTTGCAAATTTATAGCAACCTTTTTTGTAGCTTCTTCTTTTTATTTATTTTTTAAATGTCACTATAGTCTACATGGACGATATGACTCATCACTCCACCTTTGTTTGAAGACAATAATGAACCAACGACTGTGAACAACTGTGGTGATGAAGTAGTAAGTACTTCTTTATTTTTAATTAGAAGTCTTAGGTTCGAGTCCCTTTAGATATGAAGTCGCCGTTTTAGAAAGCATTTTATCCTCCAATGTAGAACTTTCCGATGCAAATCTAGATTTAATCGGATTCTAATATAGATATCCAAAGAACTTTTTGACGCAAACCTAGATTTAATCGGATTCTAATATGAATATCCAAAATTAAATGTAAAACCCAAAAAAGAGGGTGGGGGGTGGGGCAATTATGAAGCTCTACAATGGCTCCTCATTTCGTACTCTCTCTCCTATCTATTTCAAATGTCGTGCTTGCTAAAAAAAAAATATAATTTGGAAAATCTTCAATTATTCCAACATCGTTAACTAGGATTAAAAGATTGTATTTTGGTATGATAGGATATTTTTTGAATTGGATTGATTTTGGTTGGACTTTGGTTTAAATATAAATTTACAAGATCATTCCTTATTTATATTTGTGCATGGATAGTTCTAGATATTCTTTTAGATACATTTACAAGAAAATTCTACTAACTTTATCTTCTCCTCTAGAATATTTAGATTTTCTCTGAGAGTTATTTTAGATAGTACACTAGACCAGTGTTTTCAAAAACGTTTTTCGGGCGAGTCTCAGGGCGGGCGTAAATTAAAAACTTAGATCCATAAGGCGTAAGTCCTAAATTTTGAGGTGTAAGCCTCAAGCATAAAAACTTAAGTCCTGGGCGTAAAAAACGTAGGCCCGGGCGTTTTTAATTTATTTTCTTTAACTTTTTTTTCTTTAAATCATATTTTTTATTATTGGTGTAATGATATTTCTCAAATAGTAATTATAATACTTTTTTTTTCTTCATTACTGATTATTAATATTTATCTCAAGTAAAAAACATAATATAATTTCTATATATTATAGGTTATTTATAAAAAATTATTTGTAAAATCATTGAAAGGTTTACTTTTACTTATTTTATTAGTAATAAAACTATAAAATTGAATATACATGAGACTACGCCCCGTAGATCAATGAGACTTACCCCCCATGTCTCGGGGCTTACGCCTCGCCCCGTACTATATAAAACGCATCGCCTCACGCCCCCACCTTTTAAAACACTGCACTAGACTATTTTAAAATTTTTATTAGAAAAATCTATGATATTCCAAAATGTCAATTTTAACTTTTTTACACACTTATTATTTTAAAATCAAAATAAAACTAATTATAAGTTTTAAATTTTATAATTACTCAATAAATATAGTTGTGGTAAAAATAATTTAATCAGACCTTTTAGTTAACGTTTTATGCGTGCAGAAAAAAAAAAAGTAAAATGGACAGGAAAGTTATGGCAAGTGGAGTAGTAAACCGATTTTATACGTGTGGTCTACATTCCTCATAATTACTTCTTATCTCAATTTTCAACCGTAAATTTAACATATTTGTCCTTATATCATTATCCAAGTTCATGTTATTAAATTAAATTAAGATAAATCCATATACAAATTTAATTGGTCTACATTAAAAGAATAAATCAAAAGTGAAGTATTGATTTAATTTGATAAGTTTAACAATTATATATTCATCGTACTTATTTTATTATGGCTCAAAACTTATACTTCTTCCCTTTAAAAAAAAATTATTTTTCTTTTTAGTCCGTTAAAAAAGAATTATCATTTTCTTTTTAATAATATTTTAATTTTAGTTTTTCATGTGACATGTGCAACGTCACAAGATTAAAAAGTCATTTTAATAAATTTAACATAACTTTAATTTAGAATTACAACACTCAATATTTTTATTTTTATTTTTAACTTTATGTGGTTTTGCCCAATCTGCTATCCGAAAGAAAAGGGAATGGCTCGGCTATCCCACCTAGCCAAGCCACGTCAAACTAGATCATTCTTGTTGAAATAGAGCAAATATTAATTAATACTCCCTCTATACTTAATTACTTGTCCACTTTTGAGTTAACACACCTATTAAGAAAATAATAATTGACATAGTGAGTTTACCATTTTACCCCTATTAATTATGAAGTGAATGAATTAAAAACTTAAGATTTTCAAGAAATTCTATTTATTTTCAAAGTAATTAATTGAGAATATAATAGGTAAAAAAAATTGTTCTTTCTTTATTTGTCAAAATAAACAAGTAATTATTTCGGAAAAGGACTGCTCTATTTCATGTTAAGATTTGAAATAGGAGAAAGATATTAGGAAAAGAAATGGGACCTTCAGCCCATTTTCTGTAAGTGGCTCAAAAAGGGAAAGCATGAAAATATCTCACATAGCATTGTCTGCCATGTAATATGTGTCTCTTAGGGTGGCTTAGTTAGGAATGAGTTATTTACGAATTATTTATCTCGAGATTAATTATTTTAATATTGTTATTTCACTTTTAATATAGAACAAAATCAACACTATCAACTCTGAATATTTATTTCGGATAAATTATTTTGCAGTTTTATCTCAATTAAATATGAGATAAATTTATCCTAAAATTAATTATTCGTATATTCCACACAAAAAGAAGGACCATACAATATACTCTCTTTATTTCAACTTATGTAGTTTGACTGACCACGAAATTTAAAAAATATGAAAATACTTTTGCAATGTTTCAAAACTACTCTTAAAAAAAGTACTCTGTTGTAAACTTTTTGCCAAATACGTATGACCAATATGGATAAAATATTGATAGCAGTGTTTTAAAAGGCAGGGGAGTGAGGTGGAGGCGTTTTACTTAGTATAGGGTGAGGCGTAAGCCTTGAGACGTGTGGCGTAAGCCCTATGGATCTTTAAATTTTTAATTTACAATATAGTTTAATAATATAATAACACAAAATTATAAAAAATACATCAATACTTTAAAATAATTACAAACATGATTAAGGAAACTCATAGAAAATAAAACTTCTAACATGATTATACAAATATAAGAATTATTTATTTCTAAAAAAAAATAATTTATCATACTATACAATTTACCCCCTAAAAGAAAATAATTAATAAAACTTACTAGTATTATCACTCCATTATGAATAAAAATAAAATTACTTTCAAATAGCTAAATAAAATATGATAATTTTGAGACATGTGAAAAAATCATGAAGACCAATGATAAGTGGAAAGTAAAATTTCGCTATGTATTTTTATAAGAAATGTTACGTAATATATAATCACACTCACAATATTACCAAATAATAAAGATGTGATACTACAACTTGTTATTTGGGTTACTCTCAATCTTCGTATCTCTATAGATTAAAAAATTATTAAGTATCATTCACTTATTCAAGAATTATGAGGGTCAACAATGTTAACTAAAGATTTTAACACATAATTTGTGTAAGATCTGTTAGACAAGCCCCAAGCGTTGGGCGTTCGACGTGCTTAGGGCGTACAGTAGGGCGCTTAAGGCGTAAGTCTTACGGAACTAAGCCCCACACTTGAGTCTCGAGGGCGTTTTGCTAGAGCTCCGTCCCAGGGCAAGCCCTGAGGCAAGTCCCAATAGAGTTTCTTAAAACACTGATTGAAAGTGTCATTAAATATAAGAATGTATCATTCCTTTTTAGACTTAATAAAAGAAAAGTATATTATATAAACTTGTAAAAAATGGAGTGCTTATGTTATTGTATTTGACTCATGTTGATCTAACACAATTTTTAAAAACAACATTTATTAAGAGTGTATTTTACTAAATTAATTTTCTTAATGTTACTTTGAAATTATAAATTTAACGAGTATTATTTCATATAGTTATTTATATTTATATATACTAAGAATAGTATGAGGCAAAAATGAGTAATATTTTCTTGATTTGCTATTAAGAACAAATAAACAAATTATTTTTAATATAAAGATCAAATAAAATAAAAAAGAAGATATAAATGCACCAAATTAGAAAATGCACGTCATTGATTAATTACCTATCCTTAGTTATAATGTATTATTCTCAATTTAATTTGTGACGACACTTGAAATTAAATTATTCAATTTGGTACCAAACTACCAAATACTAAATGAAGGTAACTATTTTGCTGCACAACGTCTTGGTTGCTCATATTTCACACTCCCTCCGTAATTTACGTGATATTTTTGCTTTTCGAAGTTAAGTTGAGAAATTTTGAAGCTAAATTAAATTAACTTAATGTAATATTTTAAACGTTAAATTTAAATATAAAAAATTTACATAAAAAATATTATAAATTTAGTTCTTCTCATATATTTTAATAAGAAAAAAATATTATTTAAAATATTGAACAAAATTTATATTATATGAATTTGAATCTGCTATCATTTAATGTTTGTGCTTGAACAAAACAAATACTTTTGGAATATGGAGAATTAGTCAGAGTTATATTTTAGGTGAATCTAATAGATATAAAGTAGAATTAAAATATCTAAGTGAATAATTTTAAGAGTTCATGGATGACTTTAATTTTTGATAGATCGTTTCATCATCACAAAACACATGGTTAGATGCGACTTATAGAGCTTCATAAAATGCAGTGTGATTCATCATCTAACATAGAGCGAATTCTATTAAGGGCGGATCTAGAATTTTTATTCAGGGGGTTTGAAAAATAAAAGTATAAACGTGTGAAAAAGAAAACAAGACACAATTCCAAGGTAGTAGTAATATATAGTTTATAGGTACAAAAAGTTAGTTCCATTACAAGAAAGAAGTCAAAATGAAGAAATGTTCACAATGGGATTCAATCAACTTTAAAGGAGTCTATCATTATGCTATAGATTGCTTCTTGTTCGTGAAAAGGTTCAAAATTAATATATCTACATAAATACAGAGTTACTTTATATATACAATGTAATTTTTCACCAAAGAAACCCACGTGGGTCCGGCCCTGAATTCTATGTCTCTTTATATTGACTAATAAATAACCTAAGGAGAAATTTAAAAAGCAATTGTATACCATATACTAATTAATATGAATATATAACTCCATCAAATGCGGTTCTTCACCAATTGTTTTTGACATAATAATAATAGGATAATGCTTCTACCATTCCTTTTCTTTCTTCATTTGGACGAAATCATTAACTGGCAGGCAATATCTATTAATTACACGGCAACTTGTTTATACTTAAATTAAATAAACAATATATTATAAAGATTTATGCTTTCTTTCAGGTTTCGTCTTGTCCCTTGGCTAATAAAATAACGTCATGTCATAAATCATCAATAATCATATTAAATAAACCAAAACATCACACTATAAACCAAATTCTACTTACTTCATCAATAACGTAACAATGGTTACCAAAATAAATTTTATATCCTTGTTTCTTTCTTTGTTCCTCTTATTTTCCGTTTCCTTATCGAAAACACCTCCGAGACCTCGAGCTTTTCTTCTTCCAGTAACCAAAGATGCATCCACTAAACAATATGTCACAACCATTAACCAAAGAACACCACTTGTCAGTGTCAAACTTACGATTGATCTTGGTCAAGGGTTGATTGTGAAAAAGGTTATGTTAGTTCATCTTATAAACCTGTCCCTTGTGGTTCCATCCCTTGTAAACGTTCTTTATCGGGTGCATGTGTTGAATCATGTGTAGGTCCTCCTTCACCAGGGTGCAACAATAACACTTGTTCACATATTCCTTATTTATTCGTACTAGCATGGGTGGTGAACTTGCTGAAGATGTCGTTTCACTTCAATCAACCGATGGCTCGAATCCTCGTAAATACTTATCAACAAATGGAGTAGTTTTTTATTGTGCTCCTCATTCTCTTCTTGAAGGACTATCAAAGGGTGTTAAAGGGATTCTTGGACTTGGGAATGGTTATGTAGGGTTTCCTACTCAATTAGCTAATGCTTTTAGTGTACCTCGAAAATTTGCTATATGCTTGACTTCATCCACAACCTCTCGTGGTGTTATCTTCTTTGGTGATAGTCCTTATGTTTTTGTTCATGGAATGGATGCATCAAAAAGATTTGCTTACACTCCACTTCTCAAAAACCCCGTTAGTACATGAGGTTCATATTTTGAAGGGGAGCCTTCATCGGATTATTTTATTGGAGTGACGTCTATCAAAATAAATAGTATTGTCGTGCCACTACATTGTTGAACATAACCAAAGATGGCAAAGGATTACACAAAATTGTTGAACATAACCAAAGATGGCAAAGGATTACACAAAATTAGAGACTTCGATTTATAATGCTTTAACGAAGGCATTTGTTAGAGCGCTTGCTAATGTTCCAATGGTGAAACCTGTGACTCCTTTTAAAGTGTGCTATAATAAAACGAGCTTGGGAAGTAATCAGGTTGGCCCTGGTGTTCCACCCATTGAACTAGTGTTGCGTAACAAAAATGCTACTACGTATACATCTTGGTTTATTTGGGGTGAGAATTCTATGGTGACGGTGAATAATGATGTCGTTTGTTTTGGATTTGTGGATGGTGGAGTTGAATTTCAACCAACAACTTCTATACTCATTGGAACACATCAAATTGAAGACAACCTTTTGCAATTTGACATTGCTAACAAAAGGTTGGGTTTTACTTCATCGCTCTTATTTGATGAAATAACATGTGCTAACTTCAACTTTACAACCAAAGCTTGATGGTAAAAAAATAAACTGTGCTTTTGTAATTTTAGACTCAAATAAATGTTTTCTTTTATTTTCCAATGGATGGAGTTGATCAAGAATAAATGTATTAAACTTCGTTTGGTTGTTGAATTTAGACGCAATGGTGTCAATTAGCAAAAGTCCCAATAATTAATTGTGTATATCTACACCTTGTTTGGATGGTTGTTACCCATTATATTGTATTGTATTGTATTGTTAGTTTAAATAAAATGTTTTTTTATTGTTACTTAAATTTTAATATTTCGTATTGTTAAACTCATCGTTAGGTAATTACGAAAAGTTTCATTTCCTATAGCGATTGATTTGGTGTGATCGCGTTTTTACCTTAATTTTTTCTTCTCATTTGTCTTTACTTGTTATTTAATTATCTTATTGTATCGTTTCCCTACCTTTTTATAGTAGTTCTACATTGTTCCTACTTTTCTCGTAGGTTTATCCTTCATATTGTTGATGTGTGGCATTATGTAACGACGGAGAGCGATACAATCTATCGAAATAGGTCGGAACTAGGGGGACATGAGGGTGTTCACCCAATCCATTTTTTAAATTTTTATGTAGACATATAGATGTTGAATTCTCTAAGAACAAGACTAGAGGTTAGTTTTGTATTGGTCTAGAGGGTTTAAAATTCACCTTAAGTTCCAACTTCAAATCTCATGCACAACATTTTTTTCCCAATCCCCTTACTAAAAATCATGAACCTGCACAGTATTCAAACATTGTATTCATTAAAACAATATAATACTGTAACGACCTGTTCCCATCGTTATGGAAAGCCAAATAGGGAAGGAATTGGGGACAGAAAACTTCTGAGTAGTAACTTGGAAATTTCTAACCTAAGCCAGACTTGGACGAAATCTGAGTCAGGTGAGGTCTAGGGTAATCCGGTAATGGATGGGGAATTTAATTATGAGTTTGATCATGTGAGTGGATAGACAAGACGTTAAAGAGCCCCTACGGCTTTACGGAATCGAATTCAGGAGAGTAGAACTCCCGAAACTGATCTTGGCGTGAAAGGGTAGTTTTAGAACATCAAGGTTTGAAGGTGTGTTGCGAAATGGGAGCTTGAACTCAAATTCTGAATTTCTGTCTCCATGCAAGCCGTTGGGGCGGGGTTAGTCCCGCCAGGGCGGGGCCGCTGTGGAGGAAAAGAGCCCGCCATGGCGGGACAGTCGCAACTTAAATCGGTGAAAAACCCCAAAAACGTTATTTTCTACAAAACTTCGTTCTTAAGAGCTTAGGGACGACCCAGAGAAGTTTCTTTTCAGATTTCCACGAATTCTAGTGCTAAAGGTAAGATAATTACTCCCCTAATCCGTATTTCGATTCTTAGAACTTAGAATCTTGGGTAATTATCATTGGGGAAGGGTTTTGGCCTGAAGTTAATGGTGGGAAAAGCCCTAGTTGAGCATTAGGATCTTGGGTTGATATTTTTGTTATAATTAGGGTAAATTAGGCCTTGTTTATTGATCCTTACATTACTTAACTGTTTTAGACCAAGAACAAGCTGAAAGAATCCGAAAAGAGAAGGCTCAAGTGTCTTAGGAGGATTCAGGCTTGGTTTCGAGGTAGGTGATGGTTCAACTTCCTGTTGTGTGATGTAATTGCTTCATCGTATGCATACGTGTATGTGAATAAGGAAACATGAATTGATCAAATGAAATGATTATGTGTGAACAATTACATGCCATAAACTTGTTACTTGACTATGTGACTATGTGTACTGTTCATTATGGGTGTGATTGTGACTGTGGTTGTACTGACTGGATCGGGTGTCACATTCCGACACATATATTGAACCGGGTGTCACGTTCTGACACATATATTGGATCAGGTGTCACGTTCCGACACATGTATGTTGGATCGGGTGTCACGCTCCGACACACTAACAATTTGGGTGTGGTTCCATGAGAGGGCCACTTGTGATTATTACATTCATATTTTTCTGTCATTGATATTGGGAAATTGTATGTTGCTCCTAAAATGATAACTGAATTATGCATTCTGTATATGTGTGTTTACTGTGTTATAATTACTTGTTTATATTCCGCTTACTGGAGTAGCCGCGTGATCCTACCAGTACACTATGGTTTCGTGTACTAATACTGCACTTGCTCGTTCTTTGTTGAGTACAAGGCATCTTCATGCAGCTACTGATAGACATCAGCTAGGGGATCATTGACCGAGACCGGATTCGAGGGTGAGCCAGTTCTTTCAGGCTGCCATGGATCCTTCATTTGTTTAGTCCATTCTTTTCGGACTCAGACTACATAGTTAGACTTTTACTTATGTTTAGTTTAGGGTTGCACCCCATTTTCTTAGACTTGTTAATTAGTAGAGTTTTGGTACAATGACTTTCAGGTTCTAGGGATTGAATTACCGCAAGGGTTATGATTAGTTGTTTTGTTAAACCTTCGGAATTTATAGGAACTCCATATTTAATTCGTCATTTAAACCTGCTTCCGTATCTTTAAATGGTTTAGTTTCTTTAAGTTAGTGGCGTAGCCACCCTTATGTCAGGGTGTCCAATTGGACACCATTCGTCGGAAAATTATACCGTATTTACAAGTTAAATGATAAACAAAGTGGCTAAATAACATATTTTGGACACCTTTGACACAACAATATGATGTAGCCTAGTGGTTTCGGGCGCCTTGAAAGAGTAAAGACACACAAACTTAAAGTGTTTGTGTGTTCGAATCTCAATAGTAGCAATTTTTAGTTCACTTTTTAAGAAGAGCAGGTTCACTTTAGAACTTGGACACCCTTCGTGAAATTTTTGGCTCCGCCACTGCTTTAAGTTGCTTAGTTTGGTTGTGGTAGTGGTTCTCCCACCGAAGGATTAGTGTGGGTGTCAATCACGGCGGTTTAGATCGTGACAAATACAATACAATATATTCTAAAAAATAAGTACCAACCATCTAAACAGAGTAGACTTTTGCTAGTGAAAGCATGTTGACTACCAATTTTAAGTGCGTAAATGGCTTAAATGAGCTACATAGCTTGGTGTAGCGGGATGGGTTAGCATATGATTTCACTTTGTTTATGATAAGATGGCTTGAATCTATCAGTTCGATTTTGTTAGAAGCGAAATCAGATTTTTAATTTTACAGTTTTGATTTTTATAATGAGGATTTCAACTCAAATGTTAATATTTGGGTTTTAAACTAAATATTTATACATATTTAATAAGTATTCTGATACAAATACACTATTTGAGCAAAAGTTATTGAGTTCGACCGAACCCACAATCGAATTTCTAGCTCAACCTCTGATTTTTGGTAGTTTAGAGTGGTCCAAATTTCACTTTTAACTATACAGAATGGTTTAAATTTGTCTTTGAACTATAAGTTAATGAATATTAGTCTTAATAATTGATCGTTAGTACGTCAACAAAGGAAATCTAGCCTATCTTTAAAATGATATTGATAGATTTGACCCCAATTATTAATATTAATAGAAGGTTAAAGCTGAAACACTTTGCATAGTTTAAAGGCTAATTTGGACCTTAATCCGATTATAATGGTTTTATAGTTAAGAGTTACTTATTAGCAGAATGCAGAATTCGAAAACAACGGGGCATCACTAAAGGCAGATGCACATTAATTGACTCGATATCACGCAACACTGTCTCGTCTGAAGATTTTATTAAATACCCATTTTCGTTCTACTTAGGTGTATCAATCCGAACTCTCAACAGAACATAAAAGAGGACCACATGCCTGTGTACAGGGGCGGACTCACCCTTGGTCAAGGAGTGTCAAGCGATACCCTTTTATCGAAAAATTACATTGTATGTACAGGTCAAATTATGGTTTAATAAATATATATACAAGTATTGACACCTATTGAAACCAGTTGAAGGTTTAGTCTATTGGTTAAGAAGTTGCAAAATTTCCATGAGGTTGTGTGTTCAAGCCTTACCATTGACACTCCTTAATGAAAATCTTAGATCCACTACTACCTGTATAAACACCTCAACGAACTCATGTGGACACTTAGATTGCGTGTTCGAAGCTCATGATGAGTCTAAGCTGCCCGCTGGCCAACTGATCCAACCTAGCGGATATATTTAAAAATCCTTTTAAAATATATGATAATTCTGCAATGTATTTACACATGTATATAAAAAAAAATTGAAGTTGACGAGTGCACGTGCATTCCCAACAGGGGCGGATCTACGTGGACAGGTGGGGATGTCACGACACCCAGTGATCTCGAAAAAAATGTTGTATATATATATATATATATGTATAATGATTCAATATATATTAAATTTGTCACCCATTAACTGAAATGTTGAACAGTTCAATTACCTATTTTTTTGCTAGCTCCTTTTTTTCTTTTCTTTTATTTTTTGTCTTTTTCATTAATGTGTAAAGGACTTTAATTTTGTTTTTCTCCATTCATTCTTATTTATTTACTATTCTTTATTAATTCAAATTGACTCCTTTCCACAATTAATTTTTAGTTTTTTTTTACTTTCTCTCTCACTAATTATTAATCTCTTGATATGAGTGTTAGAAGTTTATTCTTTATCAGAGTACTGAATTATGAACGTCAAATAAATATTATTAAGAATATATTTAAATAGTAATTTTTAAAAATATATATAAGTTTTAAAAATGATGAATATTATTAATAGAGTTTTTTTTTTAACCGACGTTCTTGCTAAGTAAGATGACTAGGCTGAAACTACAATTTTTATTATTTCCCTACTATATATCTCCAACAACACATAAAGTCAATGGAATATGAATATATTAAGTTAATATTATTAGATGGTTTATACAAGCTTAAATTTTAATGAGAAAATCTTTTTTTTTCCTCAAAGTTTCAGCGAATAAGACATCTAATTTCAAAAAGGAAATAAAAAATGAATTGTTTAGTTATCTCTAATCTCAGAATATCTAAAAGAAAATATTACTAACATGCATATTACCCGAATTGTAACCCAAAATTAAAGCAACCGATCCTTTTATGTTACTTGAACGATGTGGCACCCACGACCTCCAAATCCTAGATCCGCCTCTGACCCCAATCCACCACTTGGGTCCTCCTCTGCTTATTAGTTTGAGAATTTTGTCAAAAGAAAAAAGTCTCATTTATTTTGGTAAAGGAAAAATCCTTTTGGCCAGAAAATTTATTCAGAATTTGGTCAGAATGATATTTTACCTATGTTATTTTTACCTTTTTAAACATTTTTACCCTTTTAACTTTAATACCTTTTAATTAAAAAATAGAAAACAGATCAGTTTATTTTAAAATAAAAAAGATATTATAAACTTTTTAAATTTCTGACCAAATTCTGGCCAAATATTCTGACCATTTAACATTACCCTTTGGTAAAATATCGAAAGATTGTATATAGTGTTCTTTTGAAATATGTCGTAAAATACATAATTTTGAGTAGACTACAATTATCAAAGCAACGAATTCATCTGAATCTTGGGACTCATTTAAAGTCGGTTGATTAAAATGATTAAAGGCTACAAAAACAATATTTTATAAAAAGTAATTAAGGAAAGCACGAGTTATTAGGAATATTAAAACATTACTTACAAATGAAAAGAAAAGTTGTATATCCAAAGTGCAAGTTGCATGAGTAAACTAATTATGTATTAATGTCCTGTCTGAATTTCTTGTCCCCTTTACAAACAAAACATTATTTTACGTAAATCATGTAGCATTAGAGTATAGACCAACATGGAAATCTGGATTAATTTAAGAAACAAAAGAGTAATAATGACGCAGTCTAAATTCTCAAACTAATGAATAATGCCACCAGTTCTCATTGATGAATATAATCAATGAGATAAGTTAGATTTTTTTTAATTTCTCATTCGTTGTTTAATAAGTTTTGATTAATTTAAATTTGTCTCGTATATTGCTCATAATAAGATTGATATATGCATTCGGACTTTGAACACCTTGGAAGAAGAAAAAAATTATCTATCCATCAATAGTTGTCCACTATTGATTTGGCACACCCCTTAAGAAACAATAAATAATAGGGGTAATATTACTATATTATCTTTTGACTTTATTATATTTAATGTTTTGAGAAATATGTTAGTAGATGACAAATAGTACTCCCTCCATTTCAAATTAATTGAATTGTTGAGGTGTTTCACACTCTTCTAGAAAAGAAGATTAAGACATAAATTAAGCATAACTTTCCATTTTTACCCTTATTAATTATTATCAAATTTATGATTAAAACAACTAAACATTAATTAATAACTAATTTCAATACTAACTAATGAAGGGTAAATTTGGAAGAACATTCTAAAAGTAGTATTGAAAATTGAACAATTAAGTTAATTTGAAAAATGAAAAATGTTTCAACAATTCAATTAATTTGAAATGGAGGGAGTATTTAATAGTAAGGGTAAAATAGACACAAAAGATAAATTATCTCTTGATTTTCTAAATTGGATAACTATTTTTAGTATAGTGGAAAACTATTATTGGACGGAGAGAGTAACAAGAAAAGGGGAAAAAAAAATAAAAATTAGAGACCAAAGGCAGGCTCATAATTGTGGCATGTCTCCTTAGTAGTGTAAATTTAGAAGGAATTATGGAAAATTTCGGAGAGAAGAATTAAATGAATAACAAAATTGTACTCACAAATACTCATCAATAATTTTTTTAATATATTTTATTTATGATTGAAAATTTATTTTTCACACTCGAAAAACATACCTCAAATAACTTTGACGAACAAGTCCGAGTACGTGAAGATAGGATTGGGGATAAAATATTGAAAATTGAATTATCGAATTGAATTGAAATTTTTGGTAATTTAATATTCGGTTTTGATACGGTATTCGGGAGTAAAATTTTAATATTATGGTATTCGGGTTTGAGTTTGGTATGAGACATTAGTACCATTTGATATTCAGTATTTCCCGAATATCAAACCAAATTTAAAAATTTAATATCTACTTTTAACTATCAATTATCAAATTATCAAATCCGAATTTTGAGAAACTCAATCCAAATATCTACTTTTAAATATCATTTGTTCTTCGATGAACGAGGAGGATGAGTAGATATAATAATATACTATGTAATTTTATAAATGTGGTTTGAGATGAGTGTTTTACAATTCTTGCATATCTAAAAAAATATATAAATAAAAAAAGCAACTTAAATAGAAAATAAGAAGCCATAAATAATTTTTAGATAATCATACTTAAAATTGATATGATAGCACTATGTTCCAAAATCAACTTTAATTTATTCATTTTTGAAATATATATATAAACAATAATTAGTGCAAATATTAATTGGGGTGGAACGACTAATAGATCTGCTGATTGATGATGAAATATGTGATAGTTTTATTTTAAAGATTATCTCATCTATTATAATTTTTAGTATTATTACCTTTTTCAAATATTAGTTATAATATATATATTTTTTATATTATTAGTGATTTATTTGAATTTATTATTAGAAGTATTGAAAAGTTCAACTATACTTATTTTCTTTATAATAAAATTACAAAATTAAAGATATAAATCTCATAAATCATGGGACTTAGGTGTTGCATAAAATATCTCACCTCACACGCTCCACTTTTTAATAGAGTGGATCTAAATTTAACTGTATCATTTTCCGGTTACACAAATCCTTGGAAATTATATGTCATACACACCACTACATTTATGATGTCTGTTTCAAAAGGATGGGAGACGTTGTAATTGAGTAGGCCATTATGAGGCGTGAGAAAATGAACAACCAAAAGAAAACTTTATTCTTGGCCAACTCCATAGAAAATAAAAGAAATTAATTACTATTTCATCTGAATCTGATATTCAGATCAAGCTTTTAATGTTGTTTGACAATGTTGATGTGCTCCAATGAGTATAGAAGTTGTTGGTTCAAATTCAACTCCTCCATCCACAAATCACGTCATCATAGAATTCGGATTTTCTCCACCATTTACAAATCCTAAGCAAAGCACTTCATCTGTTACGGGCCACCATTGAGTAAGGTCCAGAGATAATAAACAAAGGTTTGGAACTCTACTACTTTTGTAAAACATCTCAAATGGTGCCACTTTTTTAACTCTAGGTATAGTTAGGTAAATTGAACTTTCCAACTTAGTATATGGATATGTTTGTACCTCCTTGTCCATTTTCTTCATTTATAGGGACCAAATCATTGTTAACTTTAATAGATTTTACTCCAATAAAATAATCCTATCCAGCAGTACTAATTGGGTTTGTTAGAAGAGGTGTGTAAAGAAGGTTTTTTGGACACATCAATGTTAGGAAGTAATACATATGGAGAATTTCTCTAGGTCTAGAGAAACGATACACTAATTGATTGGGAGCCATTCCCTTAACCCCCTTAGCAAAACCTTTAAGTAATGAAGTATCCGCGCAACCAAATGATTAACGATAAAATTGCTTTAGTTAGACTGATCTAAGCATAGATTCCCTGAGAATTAATAAAATGTAAATTAATGGGAAATGAAAAAGAATGACTTATCATAGGCCTTAAATTTCGGGTCTATTGTTCATATCCATTAAATTATTTTATGTTTTTTTTAATTCAAAATTTTGTTCACTTTCAAAAAGGAAACAAATTACATTTAAATAATTTTTAAATTCTCTATTATTGAAAATGTATGAGGAATATTTTTTTGGATTTCCCATTACTTGCTTTTTTGGAATTCAAATACAACAATAATAGTATACTCACTCTAATTTCATAATTAAAAAAATCATTGCAGGTAAAGCACTTTTAATTAAAAATAATTCTACTCTCAAAGCTTAAACTTGAAATAGAATAAAAGAGCCATACTTGCCACTTTACCATAAATTTATTTAATAATTTATTCGGCCACTTGCATATAATATTGTCCCAATGAATTCATAGTGTTTAATTAATTAATTAATTTGTTGCATGTGCCAATAAATTATATAGCTTTTATTAAAAACACCGAAATGTTGGCAATGAGTTTCCCTTTTAATAAATTTTAATGATTCCCCTTACGAGAAACTAATTAAAATCTTAACAAGTTGCCACTTCATTATACTGAGGACGGCAATCGCTATTTCTTTACAATTTTCCCTACTTTATTACTTACTTTGCATGTGACCAAATAATGATGTTTAATCGGTTCATATTGATGTATAGTCATTAAATGATAAAATTTTGTATATTGCCATAGTCGGAGGTGGCAGAATGGATAATTTATAGGGAAAATTATATGAAATAGCAAATTATTAATTCAAATTAAATGTTATAGTCATAATTTATTTTATTTGCAATTCGCAGCAAACATCTCATTTTTTTGCCATCTGGTTCGGTATACAATTAGTCATTTTCGTTATACAATTACCTATTCGGTATACAAATGTATAAAATGCGTTTGTGTTTGTATAAAGCGAGAGAAAAGTGTATATACAAATACAAATACATATATTTTCGTCCTATACACTTATAATTATACAAATACATATCTTATTATACAAATTACAATGTATAAATGAATTTATACAAAACTGAACAATTTGTATAAAATTGGATGTATCTAGCGAATTATACAAATCAAAAGCTCCATAGCAAACATAAATTTTGCTATGGAACGCAATTATGCAAACTATAGTTATAACATACAAATATGATTTTTATGTTTCCTATATGTGAAAGTTGCTCGAAATTATATGGATATCCACTCATACTTACCCATTTTAAATGGGTTGGGTACCCAACTCATTTAAAAATGGATAAAAACGAGTAATACTCATATTTACCCATTTAAAAGTGGATAGTTAAATGGGTAATCTGGGTAAAAAAAATGTTCATTCATAAAAGAAAGAAAAGTGATTAGGGGTGGGTGGTAAAAAAAAGTTTTTTTAAAATTTTTTTTCTATAAAAAAAATTAATTTTTTTTGAGATAGGGGGAGGGGGGCGGTGGGGGGAGGGGAGTGGGGTGGTAAATTTTTTTTAAAAATTTCACTTTTTTTTGGGATGGGGGTGTGGGGGGAGGTAGGGGTAGCGTTGTAAAAAAGACTTTAATTTTTTTTTTAACATTTTTTTGGGATTGGGGGGTAGGGGGAGGGGTGGTAAAAAAAATTAATTTTTTTTTTATAAAAACTGTAAAAAATAAATTATCTTTCTTTTTTTTTTTGGAAGGGGGAGGGGGGGCTGGTAGGGGGATTGGGCGAAAAAAAGAACTTTTTTAAAAAAATTGTTTTTTTAATAAAAAAACAAACTATTTTTTTTTACATTTTTTTGGGATAGGGAGTAGGGGGCTGGTAGGAAGGGTGAAGTGATAAAAGAATTAGAATTTTTTTTATTTTTAAAGCTTTTAATAAGATCTCTACTATAATATGGTACTTATATTATCTATCCATTGGTAACTCGTTTTTACCCATTTAAAATGTGAGTCAAGTTGAGTGGTTTATCTATTTTTGTTTAACTCGTTTTCGATCGACTCATATTCGACTCGACTCGCTCGTTTGCCACTCCTAGTCGCAACAAAAAAATAGCGACAGTTTTGGTTATTACAAGAAGAAGCAAGTAAAACCTCACTGAATTAATATAGTTGAGATCATGATATATTATTATTTTGTATAGTTATTATTTAATCGATAAATTAATATTTATTAATTTAAAATATTAATTTAAAGAGTGTTTTGAGATTCAACCTTGTGATGCTAAAATAATAAGAGCTTTCAAGATGTATTATCGCAACAGATTTTATCGTAGGATATGAAGTGGGACAAACTGATCCAGGAAAGATTAATGTTTTGGATGCTAACAAATTCGCTTGGACGACAAATATAATGTTTAGCAAGAGACAATAGCAAATTATTTTTGACACTACAATAAAATTTGTTTGAAGGATGAAATCTCAGAGAATTTAAATGAACCCACTTGTGAAAACATCATTTATGAACTTGAGGTCATGATTAATGATTTCGATTACCGCAATAAAATGGACGTCAATAACCTATTGAATTACCCAGGAGAAAATGATACATGTTCAGATGTCCAGAGCTTAGAAGATTGTGGATCCCATAAAAAAACAATGTTGATGATAAAGTTGAAGATGATAAAATACATTTGGAACCAATTACGCGTAAAGAAACACTTATCACATCTAGAACTTTTCGCAATTTTAAGGTGCAGTTCGAAAAGACAACATCAAAACTTTTGAATGTAAAAAGAAAAGTTAGAGATGAACTTCAATTAGATTTAAAGTTTAACAAAACACAATAGAATCACATTTCACTATTTGTACCTTTAAAGAATTATTAATTTATAATATTAATGGGATCATATGCTTATATACGGATTTTCTGAAAATATATTATCTTATCAAAATAAATAATTTTTTCCACTGGCCCAATCGAAATCGGATGAAAATATTATCTTAAATATATTATTAATTTATCAAATATTTATATTGATCTCAAAATATAGCGGAATAATAAATTGCATTCGTCCACATAATAAATGTATCCCTGTGCATATAATATCGATCATTGCCCAAAATCATGTGGATGCAAAATCTACACTTTACAGTCCTCACCCCAAAAACAATACATATACAATACACATTATAAGAGTGTCCATGGGTTGATTATTGGTCAAAATTAAAGTTAAATCAATTTAATTAATTTTAAAATTATTAAAATCAAGTCAAATATAATATATATATTTATCGGTTTGATTTGATTTTTCGATTATTAATCATACATGAAAATAAAAGAAATGATTCATTGAAAGAGGGAAAAAAAACAATTCAGTCAAAAGGAAATAAATTGTTTATGCGCCATTTTGGATCTTCCAATTCTTATATTATGGTATAACTTTCTGCTTATATTGTTAGTTAATCCATCCAATGTACTAAACAATATAAATTTTCGAATACTGCATAAACTACTGGCCAAGCTGTTGGGCCTGGGGCTAAACGCCCAAGAATTAGACGGTCCAATAATAAATTTGTTTGGGATCCAAGTTTAAATGATTGTGATGAGCGGTTTTTGGTAAATTATGCGTATATTGTGAAGGAATCCTCTTATCTCTCATCCTCATTTTTATCTATATATCCTTTGTTACTTGCTAATTCAGTATCATTCCATGGTAATTCAATAATTTTAAGTGTAGTCGTTGTAATTTGGATATTAGTTAATATATAATGGTGGAGTATTTGGGGTTGAGTGTATCCTCCAAAGTGATGATCAACAAAAAATGATAAAACATATGTAAGATAAAACCTGGAAATTACAAAAAGTACTGAACATAGTTTTTAGCATTATAGCGTTAGTACAATAACAATTTGTTGCTGCAACTGACTAGATCAGGTGACATGTACAAAGACTTAAATCCCATTCTTTTCTTGACAAGATCAAATTCCAACAAATTCTCTTCAATTTGCATCCCTCCAAGAACAATGGACGTTTCTGAATTTTCACCACCATCCAGAAATCCCAGACACAACAAATCGCTATCATCAATAGGAGATGCAATGAAATTGTTCATAGAAAGATGCCAAGTTGTAGTATTATTATGATCACCTTGAAAAACAAGACTAACTTGAGGAATTACAAGCCCTGTTAAAGTAGCTGAATTCGACAAGTTAAAGCATAACTCAAATGGCCTAATAGGTTTAGGTATTGGAACTTTAGCAATAGCTTTAAGAAACGCGTCCTTAAACGCCTTGTAAATTGAAGATTCCATTGTACCATAAGGAACAACAGTGCTAATCTTTGTTCCTCCAACTCCATTCCTCTTGTTAATACCTAGTAACTTATTATCAATCGGTACAATTTTCCCATTGACTAAGATTTTTTCGACTCCTATGAAATATTCAACCGATGGCTCACCTGGAAAATAAGTCCCCGCGGTACTAACAGGATTTTTGAGCAGAGGAGTGTAAGTTAGTACCTCATTAGATGCATAATATGATCGTCGTTCACCAAACAAAATGACACCATTTGATTTAGTGTTACCACTCAAACAAATAGCGAATTTTCGAGGTAAATGAAAAGCTCTAGCTAATTGTGAAGGAAGTCCAGTGTAACCATTTCCAAGTCCAGCCATACCTTTAACTCCATAGGCTAATTTTTCTAACAAAAAATCTCCAGGACAATTAAACATCACTCCACTAGTTGATGATAATAACATTTTGGACCCATTATTAATGGACCATAATGCAATAACATCTTGAGCAAGTTCACCATCAGTGCTAGATCTATTTATAGGATTATATGGAATATGTGAACATGTGTAATTGTTGCACCCTGGCCTAGGAGGAACAGGACAACTAGATCCATAACACCCTTGTGAACCTGAGAGTTTGCATGGTCTTGAACCACATGGAACATTTTTGTAAGATGAACTAATGTAGTCATTTTCACAATCCATCCATAGAAATCGTCCGCCGAGGTCAACGGTTAAATTGACAGGGACAAGAGGGGTTCTTTGGTAGATTTGAGTAACATATTGTTCTGTAATTTCATCTTTGAATACAGGAAGGAAAAGAAGAGGGTGGTGCTTGTGAGATTTTTTGGCTATGGAGTAGTTTGATGAGCAAATAAAAAGAAGAAAACACAACAGAAGTTGAGGGATTTTCATGGTGGAGAGAATTGTGATTGTTTGATACAATGAAAGTAATGTTTTTTTTTTTTTAAAGGAAAATTGTTGAATAACGCCTAAAAATGGGCACGTGAAAGTGAGGGATGCAAATTTGGACGTATAAACAATTTTCATGCAAAAGCAAAAAAGGTAGCTGTCCAATTTTCTAAAGAACCTGAAATGGTGGGTCACGTACTACTTCCTCCGTTTCAAAAAAGAATGATTTAATTTGATTTGACATGAAGTTTAAAAAAAGATTTTTCAATCTTATGATTCTAAATTATAGTTATGTCAAAAGTATCAAAATGTCTTTTAATCTTATGACTTTAAACATGTCACGTGGAAAACTGAAATTAGAGTGTTACCAAAAAGATAAAGAGGTCATTCTTTTTGAAAGAAATTAAAGAGGAAAGTAGATCATTCTTTTTTAAACATGAAGACTGATTCTTGCGTGCTTTAGATCGTTTGGCAACCTATTTGGATGGTGAAAAATGCTTTTTTTTTTAAAAAAAAAAAGATCTTTGATCAAATTTTTAAGAGAAAAATAAATTCTAAAGAACTATCTTTTAGAAGCCAAGTAGTTTTTCCTCAGAATTACTTTTTAAAACATTAATTGCTGCTCAGAAGCATTTGTTTAAATTTTTTGGCTAAACATAAATTATTTCTCATTAAAATACTTTTTTGAAAAACAATTTTAAAGAAAAATATTTTTAAAAATAAGACGATTTTAAAAATTTGACCAAACAAACTATAATCATGACTCATAGAAATTATATACCCGTATAAAACACATTTTTACTAGCAAACATTTTTACGTTCAAACCGCTTTCCATTTCCAGCACTGAGAGCTAATATTCTATGCTTGAACAATTGTTTTTTTCTTTTATTTGTTTTTACACCTTTCAATTTTTATATATATATATATACACTAGCCAATATCTTATTCATTTATTGTCATTTTGTCAAAAGAAGCAATAGTCACATTCACCGCCAGCTTAAGTGTATAAATAAAGAAATGAGCATAATTAGAAGAGATTTTTATTTTTCATATCACTTGACCAAGATTATAATTTAAGTGAAAAATTTAACACTCTATTATTAGGGTTTTTAGAAGCTTAAAAATTCACAAATGGATATTGTGACTTTTTGGTAATTTCATTTTACAAATACTTGACTTATAAATATCTTTGACATTTATCAAATGAGTCTATAAGAAAAATATTTTAAAATAATAGTAATCAAATTTAAAATTATATATTTATTAAGAAAGGGGAATAAGCACACGTCACCGAATGTGTTTGCTTCCCCGTAATTAGTATTGATTTAAAGGGTAGTTCGGTCATTTAATAATTTTCACTTTAATTTTATATTTTAATAAATTAAGATGAAGTTATTATTTTCATTCAATACTATTTTTATCATTAAATAACTACATAAAGTATTACTCCCTCACTCTCAGTTTATATGAATTAACTTTCTTTTGTATTCCGTTCAAAAAAGAATGACAAATTTCTATATGAAGTAACAATTTCACTTTAAAATATTAATTATATCCATTATGAAATAATTTATAGCCAAACAAATTTCTATCATTCATTTTAAACCAAAAGTTTTAAAAGCCTCCATTCGTTTCTTAAACTCCGTGCCAAATCAAAATACCTCACATAAAATGAGACGGAGGCAAAAGAAATCAAATTTTAAATTTTAAAAATATAATTAGTAAAGTTAATTGATAAAATAAACTCCTAATAAAAATTGTGTGTCTTATAAAAATAAATAGTATCATTTGAGTAAACAATTTTTGATAGAGTCAAATAAATTCAATTGACTGAAAAAAGATATAAAGAATAACTTAGTCAAATAGCTTTAATAATTAATCCTATTGGGTAGTATGTTTTTTTATAAGTGATTACCATTATACGAGACACTATAAGAAAATTATATCGTCAAACACATATAAGTTTAAAAGATTATTTTGGGAAAATAATTATTTCCGTCCCTATGTTATGATTTTATTATAATATTAGTCCCTATAATATTCAACTTCTTCCATTTAACCTTTAATTAAGCAAAGAGAATAATCTTGATCCTTTCACTAACTACAATTACAAATATAAACATACATATTATTACTGTCAAGAGCAACTATGATATATATATATATACACGCGCGCAAATTTCAACGCACAAAATCAGAAGAAATCTTATAGATCCAATTATTACAAAGTGTCCAAAGACAAACTTTGAACATTATTAAAATTCAATACATTAATTAAAACAACTTAGGTCCACACTACCTAAGCAATTGAAGTGAAATTAAAATTGGCACATGTAGTTTGTCTGAAAAGGATTGAAGATGTGAATCCCAATCTTGATGCTGCATGATCAAATTGCAAAAGATTGTCTTCAATTGTATGTCCTCCAATCACAATTGAAGTCCTTGAATTAACACCACCATCCACAACTCCAAGACACAATACATTTTCACTAACTTGTACCATTGAATTTGCTCCAAAAATAGTCCAAACAACATTCTTATTTTGTAAAACAAGATCAATTGATGGCACTGCTGGTCCAACTCTTGTACTTCCAATATTTCTTGAATCAAAACAAACCCCAAATGGTGCCACGGGGGGGACCCTAGTCACATTAACAAGTTCCTTCACAAAGAAATTTGTAATAGCATTGTATAGTGAAGTTTCCAAGATTGTGTAAGGATTGACTGTGCTAATCTTTGTTCCACCAACACCTTGATTGTCAATTGACAACAAAGTTGTGTTTATTGGTACAACATTTTGGTTAATCTTGATGGATTTTACACCAATAAAGTATTCAGATGATGGTTCACCTGATGAAAAGGCTGAGGCTGTACTTACTGGATTTATAAAAAGTGGAGTGTATTGAAAGTCATTATTTGAAAATTCTCTATTAGGTAAGAAAAAATAAGGACCATCTCCAAAAAGTACAACACCTTTAGAGTTACTAGAAGTCAAACAAAGAGCAAATTTTCTAGGGAAACTAAACTCAGCTGAGAATTGAGAAGGAAGAGATATTCTTGTTCTTCCAAGACCAGCCATACCCTTAACACCACTAGCAAGACCTTGTAAAAGAAATGTAGCACCACAAACAAAAAGGAAATTTTTATCACTTACGCTCCTACCAGGATTTTTTCCATTAGATGATTGTACTGACACAATGTCAGAAGCTAACTCTCCACTAGTAGCGGTACGTGTAACCTTGTTGTCAGGAAGTAGACCACACGTGTTATTATTACAACCCGGTCTAGGTGGAGAAAAGCATTCTCCACAATCTGACGCTCCGCCCAGTGAGCACTGGGCGGAGCGACACCGGGCCGGTTTATAAGAGGAAGAAACATAACCTTGGTCACAATCAACCCACAAAAATTGGCCACCAAGATCAAGAGTTAAACTTATAGGGACAAGAGGTGTTCTTTGTTGGATTTGTGTAAGGTATTGAAGAGTTGAAGCATCTTTTGTGACTTGGATAATTAGACCTTTGGGACGGAAAGAAGTTTGATTTTGAGCAATAGTTGAAGTAATGAAAAGAAGAGAACACAAAAGAATGGGATATAAACAATAAGAAGAAGCCATGATTAATTTATTTGTTGTGTGATGGTGGTGTAATAGAGGAAAATAATGGAGTTTATATAGTTTTGAAAAATACATAAAAAATAATGATGATGAATACGTGCAAACTTGGAGCGTCTATGACAATGAGTTTTATTTGCCAACTCAACAAAAATTCAAGAAACGTAGAGGCATTGCTTGATTTGACTTTAATTTGTCATTTTATTTAATTTTTTTTATTTTTCTATGTTGTAATTGAAATCTAGATATGCATTACAAAAATCACACCGACATTATCTTTTAACAGTAATTGCCTGGATCTATTGTGTGTGTGTCAAAGATTATGTATAATATTAAAGTGGATTAACTAAACTTAGACGGGTATAGTTGATTCTTGCTGCTTCTTTCAAACTAAGACATTATTATTATTGTTATTATTTTGTTGTATGCATCAACTAACAAGGACGGATCTAGCTTGATGAAAGAGTTTAATTATGTATACCTCTCATTAAAATTTATACATTATGCAAATAGGGAAACTATTTTTTTTTATTATATATAAATTGTTATATCCATTATTATTCTTATTTTTTTTATTATATATAAATTGTTGAATTTCTTTTAATAATGGAGGAAATTTAACAAAATGGTAAGGGGACTCGAAGGATATTGTTTAAGTCATTGGTTTAAAATGTTTGATAATGTTCTATACATCAAAAAAATAATCTTTTAATATGAGGAAGATGCTAAATGGTTATAATTTGAAAGAGGTGTGCTTACTTTGAAGTTTGAACTATCAATTTATTGCAATTAAAAGATAATCTTTTGACTATATTATCAAAGACTTGCGTAGTTCAAAAGTTTGAATTCTAAAGCTAAATTAAATTAATAATGGTCTAAAATGACGAAGATATGTTTTTAAAATTTATAAAAACAAAACTACTGCTCACTTGCTTAAAGAGATCATAAAATTATCTTGTGAAATTATAATTCATCTAATTTGTGTAAGTTTTGATTGATTATTGATTTGTTTATTTATCGATTCAGTTTATTTCAACTAGTTTAGAGTGATTTTTAAGAATTGTTGTCAAAATATTTTTGTAAGATACCAAAATTTTATAAAAGAACAAATAAAATAACTAAATCTTAGATTTTAAACCCAACTCATTTCTACTCAAGTACCTTTTGAATAGATTAATAACCACTTGACTATTAATTCAACTCATTTTAATCTGTCCAAATTCAATTCAATCCGATTCATCTATCCGTATTGACTTGGCCTGATTTTCAAATGATATAATCTAATTAATGGTAATTAATTGACAGACTGATTCTTTATTTTAAATACAAATATATATTACTTTTCCAATACTTCATATTTTATTTAATTATTTCTCAATACGTAATACATGACGCTTATATAATGTGTTGTGATGAAACAAATCCCTTGATTTTAGCCTTTGAATTCCTCCCCCATTCTATTGCTTTTTTTCAGTATACTTATTAACTTTCCGATGTGTTGTGGATAAAAATAAAGGTGTCTAAAGGATTTTGATTAAAATTTGAATTCAATTAATTAAATAAATTTTTATTTTATGTTTGAGTTGGTTTGATTTTAAATTTAAAAATATTGATAATATTTTGATTTGGTTTGCTTTTATTATATACACAAATTTTATAATATATTATACATATTATAAAATATATATACTAATTTTTATAAATAATTATAAATATTTTATATTTTTTTTTATGAAAAATTTATGTATCTTGAATAGGCTATTGAACTTTACATCTCGTCTTATAAATGAAATTCATGAATCCAAACTCATTTAGTTAAAAATTAAAAAAAATTGTACTTATCAACTTTATTACTGTTTTTAGAGCTTAATATATTGTTTCACAACTCAAAAAAGTATAGTCACCACACTCTGGGGCGGAGCTAGGTGGGGTTTTGTCTTTTGTGGATACAGACAAATTCAATAGCTTGATCATGTATTTGAATTAGAAAATTAAATAAATATATATATGTATATTAATTTGTGAACCCCTAATAAAATAGATCGGGAGTTTAGTAGTAAAGAAAGAGCCGTTGAAATGCTTCTACACTAGAATTGTGGGTTCAAACCCCACTATGAATAATTTAACGTCTACACTATTAAGTTTCGTAAAAGTCAATATGAATTATATTTAATTTGATTTAATTTTAATAATTAAAAAAATCATTAAATTAATTTATTTTTTAATTTTAACCAAAAACGAATACAAACCTAAAATGAACTCCCCTTCTTCTAGCTTCTAGGTGTACACTTTCTCAACATTAATTGTGGTCAGTGGATTAATGAAAAATTTTATGTGAGGGATTATTTTTGAATAAAAAATGTGTGGGACCTATCTCTTTCACCGTCTCGCTCCTACGTTTTACCCTCAACCCTCTTTTCTCTCTCTCTTTCCTTTCATCTTTTTATTTTTCATTTTTTCTAAGTTCTTCGTTCAATTTCCTGATATTTTTTATTTTTTTTGTTATATCAAAAATATGAGAAGGAGGAAATTATTAGTGGATAATCAAATTTAAACTTACGAGATAAATATCTAGATAGTCAAGCAACTAAGCTATTAAAATCTCTCATTTGATATATGCATATATGTTTGATTGATCAATATTTTCACTTAGCAATCAAATTATTTATCAATTTTTTTTATATTAATAAAGTATAAAACATACCAAATCAATAAAATACGTTTTTTCGATTTTCTCAAATTTTTTAGTTTGATTTGAAGCATACTACAATCAAATTAGTTAAATTTTTATGAAATATGATGTAAATAGCACAGTAATATTTTACAATTATATCTATTTCACTTTATATAAATAATTATATATAAAAAAAACTATCAATCGGGATGACACAAAAAACGAAAAAAGATCATATATATATATATGAATTGGTGTTAGGGACAAGAAAAAAGTCATAAATATAAGTATTTCAATTAAGTAAAAAATATATGAACAACAAAAGAAAATTGTGAGACAAAATATAATGTTAACTTCTTAGTAAATACAAATTATGAAAAGGTTTAAAAAGAATAGTTACAAAATAGATTACAATAAATATTTTAATATACAATTTTTAAAATTTATTTTCTTATTATGGTTAATAGTTTTTTTATGATTATTCATCATAAGGTAGATTAGATATAATTATATGAAATAGTATGACATTTACATCATATTTCATAAAAGTTAAATTTACATTTATTGTAATATGCTTCAAATCAAACTCAAAAATTGAGAAATCAGATTTTATATGTGATTTATAATATCATAAAAATTGATAAACAATTTAATTTTATTAGTAAGAAAATAACCAATCAAACGTATATACATGTACCATTGGAGAATTTTAATAATTTAGTTGATTGACTATTTAAACATTAATCTCGTAGGTGAAAATTTTATCATCTATCTTGTAATTTTCTCTTTCGTTTTTTATTGTCATATTCTTGATAAAATAATTTTTAATTTAAAAAAAAATATCTATCAATTATCAAAATGAGAAGATAAATATATAAATAATATAAAAAGAATTGGGTAAATAAAATTCGCAATTGAAAAAAATTGATCAGAAAAATTAAACGGATAATAAGAAAAATAAAAAATAAAAAATAAAAAAGGTGAAAGGATAGAAAAGGAAAAAAAGAGGGTTGAGGGGTAAAAAGTAGGAGAGAGACAATGAAAGAGGTAGGTCCCACATATTTTTTTATTCAAAAATAATCCCTCACATACCATGTCATACTTGTGCCTCTCCCACCATAAAATTTTTCGTGGATTAATTATTACTCTTATCGTTTCAAATGATTTATTGTATTTATTTTTATAAACTATTTTAAAAAATATAAATTAAAAAGAAGTTAATAATTTTATTTATATTTATATCTTAAGAAATCATTCCTCTTTATTACATATTTATTTTATCTATGGATCATCTCTCCATAATTTAAAAAAATATTATATTAAAAGCAACAAATTATAATAAAGTTATTAATAATTTTACATCACAAAAGTTAGAAGAATATACTTTATAAAAAATGTATATATAATCTAAAACCTTCATCCAATTTTGACTTTAGACTATTTGAATCGTCCTTGCTCAATGATTACATGACATTTCCTTGATAAATTACATGTGAGACAAATCTTTGGAGAAGCTACTATAATAATAATTTGTCTAAATATGGTTAATGTAACTATTATTTATTTTTACAAAAGTTTTAAAATTATTTTTAATAATACAAAAGTCACTAAATTTTGAGATACTAACTAAAAAGTCACAAAATCAAAAAATGCTTGACTTTTCAATGCTGTCTTTTTTTTTATATTATTATTTATAAATCTCACAAATAAAAGATTTAATTAAAAAAATTTGATCCTATCAGACCCAAAATTCAAAACCTAAATTCATGTGAAAAACTTAAAATATTTTTTAAAAAACGATCCTCTGTAGTCTGTATTGAGTCCTCTATGTCAGGGCGAACAAATATAGAGCTAATTAATATATAGTAATCAATATAGCTCCAAATAAATAAATATAAAACGAAACAAATAAAATTTGAAATCTCAACAGCAATGGCAATCTAGGAGATTAGAATCAGATAAAAGCCCAACTCTTGAGTCGTTTAGTAGGCCGCATTAGAATAACTGACCCCAAAATAAGATAAGTACCCTCATGTATGTTATCATTTTCATTTCCATTCTTTTGCCATGTTCGAAAACCTGATTCACTTTCTAACGATTTTTATGTCCCAATCAATATTGATGTGTACATAATTAATTAAAAGAAGAAATATCTTCATAATGAATGCCGTGCAAAAACATCCAACATATGAATCGAAAATGTTTATCATGTGTTCAATTGAAACAAATCAGAGGTTAAGTGTCTAAATGAATTTTCTAAGAAATCGATGTATTCATCCTTTAGGGGTATGTAATTGTGTATCGTATGTATCACTGGACATACAGTGCAACACACAAATAATGTTATACATGTGTTGTGTAACACTCCTGAACATTAATCTGGAATTGTTTCGTAAATGATATTTATCACTTTAAACTAGAATAGGAGTACATGATTATAACCCCTTTCATGCTCATGTCATGTCGAGGTCCTGCAGAGAAAGAAAAACAGCAAAATCCAATTGTTGGTTAATCGTATTCGTGTTTCATTGACTTATCAAATTATCTATCGAGTCATGAAAAAAATTCAAGAAAAGACAGAAACAAATCCACTATCCATTAAATGTCAAGCAATACGTGGATTGACTCTCGATATAACAGTAAAAGCAAGATATGTATGTGTATCGACTCATCAAGTTTAACTTGTTAAAACAAAGTTAAGAGTGCAAAGTTATGCATCGTCTCTATATGAATTATATTTACTAGAATAGATGGAGTACTACAAAACAATACATCAAATTAATAGCAAAGGAACATAGTGATAATTAGAATTAGAACATAGTAAAAATCAGTTCTTACATATCAAAATTTTCTCACAACTCAAAAAGTCAAACTAGTACTCCTCTAATATTGGCCAAGTTATGATTATCTATAAGAGCCAATACATGTTCTTAACATAACTATACAAAGGGGAATTGTCTATATTTGGTTAAGGATTCATGTCAAGAATCAAAAGCTGAAGAATCCTTTGAGAACATGAAGTCAGAACAACTTGTTTCCACCATTGACAATGAAGAAGTAAATCCAAGCATAGAAGTTCCCAAATTAAACTCCAAAAGATTATCTTCCAATTGGTGACCCCCTATAACAATTGATGCCTTTTGGTTAACCCCTCCATCCAAGAATCCCAAACACATCACTTCATCACTTACTTTCACCATTGAATTACTCTCATAAATCCTCCACTTAACCATCTCACTTTGCAACACAAGATCAATACTTGGCACATTTAGCCCCTCTACTTTTGTGCTAAAGCAAAGCCCAAATGGTGCTATTGGTTCTACTTTAGTCAATCCCATGGAAAAACCAAATCTTTCATAAGCTTCAACAAATGTCTTGTAAATTGAGCTTTTCATGGTTGTAAAGGGGGAAATCGTACTAATCTTTGTCCCTCCCTGACCATTTCCATCCATCGTAAGTAAAGATGTGTTCAAAGATAGTTTCTTGCCATTAGTTTTGATGGATTTGACATTTATGTAATACTCTTCTGAAACCCCATCTCTAGATGAAATCAAAGGTGTATAAAGCATGGATCTTGAAACATCATGACTCAAAAGTGACAAATAAGGACTTTCACCAGAAATTATAGCACCATTTGAAGAAGACAAACAAATAGCAAATTTCCTTTGAAAACCAAATGTATCAGACAACTGAGATGGCAATGCAATTCTTGAATTTCCAAGCCCTAACATACCTTTAGCGCCTCTAGCAAGACCTTGTAACAGAGTAGATGATGTACAAGAAAACAAGAATTGATGAATTGAAGCAATTGAACCTGTTTTCAACTCATCTATAAACTCCACAGCAAACATATCCTCTGCTAATTCCCCTGTTGCAGCTAATCTTGTAAAAGGGTTTTCTGATTTCAAGCCACAAATCTTGTTGTCATTAGTACAACCATTAGGCTTAGCCATGGAACATTTGAGTGAATTACAAGGTACAAGCTTTTGACTTGAAGAATCAGAAGTCAAGCCACAATCAGCCCATAGAAATGAACCTCCAAGATTTACAACTAATTTGATGGGAGCAAGATGATTAGCACCCATGTAGAGTTGAGTAACATACTGAAAAGTAGATGGATCTTTGTTTACAGGGAGAATAATGGCTTTTGGTAAAAAGGGTCCATTAGAAACAGAGAAAGAAATCAAGAAAAAGAAAGGGAAGAGTGGAAGGAATTGAACTAGTGAAGCCATTTTTGAGTTTGAAGAAACAGTGTTTAGAGAAAAACATGTGCAGTTTTTTGCGAGATGCTGCGGAGAGGCGCCACAGTTGGTGTGGAGGCTAAATAATGGTTGTTAAAAATATGAGTGGATAAGGCCTAAGGAAAAATGTTAAATGTCATTATCTTTGCTGACTAGGTTTACACGGTTTAATGTACTGATAAGTTTGCGTGCACTTTCACTAATTTCACTAGCAATAGATAGATAACTCTATTCACCAAAACTAAAATAGATGTGGAAAAAAAATCCCCTTTTGTCTGTGTTAAGATTTGAACTTGAAATCCCGTGATTTTGAAGGAAAATATTTTATTTATAAACTCAAAAATTCTAAAATATTACTTCAAGTTCTCTTTATTTTGTATTTTATGTATGAACTACCAACATCTCTATTTATAAAAGTAAGAAACTACATTAAACTACGACTAGAAAATCTATTTCTATATGAACTTGGACAAACAAATCCTAGGTAGATGTAATTAAATAAATATATAAAATAACAAATTCAAAACAACCTAGGAATCTTATTTCAATTTTGACTTACTATTCCAACGATTTTCACTCACTCCATTGACCAACGGCCCAAACCCTTAGATTCTTTTTTGCAATCCCCCACGATGAATATAAAAAGAAGAGAAATGTCATTTTTTTTATTGTCCAGGTATGGTCAATTTTTAATTTACAAATATTTGTTTATTGTGGCCAATTAAAAGCAAAGTCTTTTAAAAAGATTTTGGCATGTGAAACAGAGACTTTTTTTCAATTAGTTATTGGAAATGCATATGTGGGAAGGGGAATATATCCAAATTCCAAAAGCATATCCAACTGCTAGGGAGATGGTATTTTTTGTTCTTATCACTTATGTACACCTCATTTTGATTATCTAAAATTATATACTTTTCCTTTATAAGAATATGCTCCCACCTTTCCATATTATTTAACACTCAAAGTTTATCATTAATTAAGAGATAAAAGTAATAATAATGCCAAAGAAGAAATTAAAAAGTATCTGTCATGTGAATCAAATGGCTGAATATTATAATATTATTATTATTATCGAAAAAAGAAAAAAAAAACAGTTTGGTTACTGCGGAGAGGCGCCATAGTTGGTGGAACTTAATTAAAATTAAAAATAAATATGGATAAGGACATGGAGGTGTCTAGTCAGCTATGACAAGTCTAATTTTTATTTTTATTTTTTGCTTTCTGTTTTTGGTTGATAAAAGAGAGAAAATATTTTCAATACTTCCTACTTTTATTTTAGTATATTAAATTATTGAAACATATCTTACTAAGAAAAGAATAATAAGGAAAAAATAAAAATAAGGGCCAATTTAGAGGGGGTGTTTAGTGTGGCAGAGTAAACTATTTTAAAGAATTTGATTTCTTATTTTTAAATGGTCAAATTTTTTGGAAATGTCTTCTTTTTTTTAAAAAAAAAGAAAATAAGTATATTAAAAATGAAAAAAAGAAGTTAAATCAACTTCACTATCAAAAGAAAAAATATAAAACTCATAAGTGGTTCACGATGATAGTCTTCCTCTCCTTTTCATCTTTTGACGCACTTTATTCTTCTCACGTTTCACTAGCTTCACTCTATCCTTAGAATGCTTAAATAAAGTATATAAATATTTTTAAAACAATTTTCTTTTACTTATCATATATCAAAAAATAAGTAAAACTTACTTTTTTTAAAAAAATTCAAAAATTCAAAAATTCAATGTACCCAATAATTAATGCATTAACCATATATATATATAACTCAATATTATTAATAGATGTTCCATCAATTATTTTTATTTTCTTATATTTTTTTGATTATCTATATCGTATATACACATATAATAAAGCATATACAAGACGATATGATACTTTTCTATAACAACTATTCATAATTTTTTTCGTATTTTCTACTGACATCTTTCACTATTATTTTCATTTAATTGTTTAAAGAATCGAATATCCATTATTAATAAGAAAAAACAGCTAAAGAATCAAAAATCTGATGTGATACCTTTTTACGGTCAGTATTTTTATTTAAGGGTCAAAAATACCCCTGAACTACAGGAAAAGGTCTAAAAATACCCTTCTACTCATCTTTTGGTCTAAAAATACCCTTCTACTCATCTTTTTGGTCTAACATTACCCTTTCATCCACCTTTTTGGCTCACTTATACCCTTGCAACTAACAACCCTCTTCTTTTTTTTAAATACTTATTATGTGTCATTTTCTTGTTGAATGAAATAAAAATCCACCTCTATTAATTTTTTCTCAAAACAATATATCTTTTCAAGATCCAAATTTTTTTTTTTTTAAAATCTAGTAATTTCTATTTTCTATAGCTTTTTTCAAAAAAAAATTGTTTTAGATAATTAAAATATTTTAAAAATATTAGTCATGCCACAATTACAGGGACATATCATATTATCATAAATCCTAAACAAAGTCTATCTTTATTATTATTTTATTTTAAAAATGATCATTTAATTTTTTTACTAATAATCTCTGTAACAACTGATTGAAAAGAAGAAGAAAAATATAGATGTTGTAGGTCGTAGCCTGTAGAAAAAATAAAAATAGGAAAAGAGAGAAAAATATATATAATATATTATGGATAAGATAATATTATTAATTTGTTTATGATAGATTAATTATTTATATCGTATTTAAAATTTTAATGTAATTGATTAAATCTTAGCTTTTAATTTTTCCTTATGCCATGTGTCTTCAATCCAAGTAATAACTTGGGAAAAATAGAGAAAAAAATTGAGAGGAGTCGGATAAAAAAAAGCTACAACAAATATAAAAAAATAATTAGATTTTTTTAATAAAAAAAATAAAAATAATCGAGGCCTTGAAAAAGTATATTCTTTTTGGCTTGGATAAATTATGGGGGGAAATCTAGTTGAGATGGAGATTTTGTTTCATCCAATGAGGAGAATGAAAAATAATAAATATATTTTTTTTTAAAAACAAAATAAAAATAGGATTGTTAGTTTAAGGGTATAAGTGAGCTAAAAGGTGAATGGAAGGGTATTTTTAGACCAAAAGGATGAGCAGAAGGGTATATTTAGACCAAAAGATGGATGAAGGGTATTTTTAGACCTTTTCCTATAGTTCAAGGATATTTTTGACCCTTTTCCCTATTTTTTTTTTATCTTTTCTTCCACTACAAGAAAATGGTGAATTACATGGGGATTTTCCTGGCGATTAGTATGAAAATTTGCAAGAAAATATTTCTGCGGATTTCATACTAGTCCCTAGGAAAATCCCCATGTAATTCACACTTTTCCTGTAGTGTTCCATTTATTTATTGTATTAAAAAACTATTGAAGAAGATAAGGAAAAATAATGTTCAGTATATTAACGATAGGTAACTATTTGTAACTATAACAGATAAATGTTAAAATAAAAATTAAAAAAATAATTATTTAAGAGGAAAAACAAGTCTCAACTATAATCAAAATGAAATTTATCTCTTTATTTCTATTTAATTTATAAAAAGTTCATTCTAAATTATTGTTATACCGCGCGAAGCGCAGACAAATTTCTCAGTGTATGATAAGGGAATATGTCTAAAATATCCAATTGAATAAAGTTTTTCAAATAGCCCATCGATTGAAGATTATTCATTGAGTAAGAACTTTGACCATTGATTCTTGGGAAAATTGAGTAGTGCAAGTGGAAGTGGGTTATTGTATTGATTGACTAATTGGGTATAATGTTTTATTGTGAAACTCTTTTACGAAAAATATTTATTTTCGAAGAAAATTGATATTTAAAAATTAGTGTTGATTTGGATATGGATATGAATATTAATTGAAATTAGTTTTTACTTTTGTGAATAATTTGGACAGAATACATTTTTGTTATTTTTCTAATTTTTGCAAATTCTAGAATTTAACTTTAAAATAGTTTATGTCAAACATATATTTGAGAGTTTAATTATAAAAAAAATTCATGGCCAAACACGTCATTTAAGTGACTGATCTTCTTCCACGTCATAAGTTGTCTTACTCTGCTATCCACACAATTTGGTTTTGAAGACCATTTTCATTATACCAAATAAAATCCAATAAGATATTTTGATCTTATCACTTATCCCCGCCTCATTTTAGTCAATTTACTAGTATTTATTATTTTTCGATTTCTGGGGAACAAAGTGGCGAACGGAAGCGTAATGTGTGGGAATCTGGCGTTACTTGTTCCATTCTATTCTAGATCTATCTTCTCTCCATAGAAGGTAAATCGATTTGTTGTTACTTGTTCTTTTTCGCCTAAATTTCTTTGTTTCCTTGTTCTTGCCCTGATTTGATATACAATGTCTTTCAAAAATTCCGATCTATATTTAATAAGTTCATGTTTGGGTCCGTCCATCCGTTTTCTATAGTTCCTCTTGCTAAGATATGTTCCATCTGCTTCCTTTGTATTGTGATAATTATATATATGTTTGTTGATATTAGTTAAATTCTTGCAAGATTATAGAATATGGGAGTTTATTATAAAAGTGACGGTTCTCAAGCTAATTAAGCAAAAAAAATCACCATATATATATATTTGACTTTTAGGTATGTACATCAATTGATTTTGGTATTACTCATTATGCAATGATAAGTTTTGGGTTGGTAGCTTTTGATTGTGTACCTATAGAAATTTTCTAGTCGGATTTGTTTTATTCCTTGTGAAATGTACATAGTCGCCACTACTATCTAAGGATTGTCTAAGGAATGAAAAGAAATCTTAAATTATATATAAAGTGGCTCAAACTAGGTAAAAGAATAAAATAAATGACATGCAATGTGAAGTCTCAAGTCAATACTATCAAAACAAATGAAACTGAAAATATAAACCAAGTTCTAAATTCAAAACAAAAAATTTAACATAATACTCTTATTTCAAATTTCAACATAACATACATAAATATGATTTAAAAGAAAAGAAAAACGTAAGTCTATAACCTTACTCAACATTGAATTCTACTTTAATTTAAAAATTAGAATACTAACAAAACTATACTAATAAAAAAAATATACATGGCATAATTTTTTTTAGATAATACGAAAAATTACATGAAATTTCATAAAATAAGGGTTGAGAAGAGAAGGAAATGAAATAAAAATAATATAAAATAAAAATTTAGAATAATAAAAATTAAAAAGAATTTAAAATAATAGAAATAAAAAATAAATTAAAATAAAAAATAAAAAATAAAAAGAAGAAATTAAAAAGTAATCAACTTGTAATTACACCGTGTAATTACCAATTCACTGCCCCTCTTCTCTCAAAACCCTAATTTGTTTTGGTAAAAGCATAAACTGATCTAATTCTGATTAGACCCTAACTTAATTACCAAAAACGGAATAAAACAATTGGGTAAGGAAAAGACTAAAATACCCTTTAAAAATCCGGATTGGACTTTCCTTATTTGAACAACCCAACTTCCAATGGGAATATCTCACTCATAC
>JAJONR010005315.1:0-40791 GCA_029582245.1 Solanum etuberosum | reverse complement strand
CCGCATGAACCCTCTGAGTTGAGCATTCTTGAAATGAGTAGTGTCATGGAAGTTCTTGAGTTTGGGAGTTGTTGAGTTCCGAGTATTGAGTTCTATGTATGGTTATTAAAAAATATTGAATTGAGTTATTCACGTCCATAATTCGGCATGAACCCTATTTTGAGAAGTCTTTCACAATTTTTTCTAAACTTGTTTTAAGACTTGAGCAGTTGAGTTTGAGGAAGAGTAGAGTCGAGTTCATTTTCTTTAAAATGATATATAGGAACTAAGTATTCCCAAGAGCAAATGTTTTTACATTTAAGATGAGAGGAAACACCGATTTCCAAAGAGTTCATGAACAGTTTTCAGTATTATCTCTTTTTAGAGAAACCTTTTGAGTAATAATCTCAAAGTTGAGGAAGAGGAAATGTTTTCTTTAAAACATAATGAGCTAAGTTATATTTTGGGAGTAGTATTGAGCACCGATATGAGGGAGAGTTCTAACAACTCACAGCCTCCATAAACCATGTAGCCAGCATGGATAGAAAAAGGGTCATACTTTTTAGATGATTCCTTTATTGCTTTTTATCATAGACTAGTGGATCCACTTAGTAGTAGGTTCTATACCCTGGCAAAGTATAGGAGAGTTCTAGCAGCGTAGGCTAGACGTTGTATCATCACATAGCTCATAGTGATGGTTGTCGGTTAGAGAATCTCCCACAGAGTTTATTTTGTATCTTTATATACAAACAGAGTTTATTTTGTATTCTTGCATACAAACAGAGTATATTGTAATTTCTAATACATTGAGTTGTGTTCTACTGTTTTAAAAGCTTTCCGTATATTGCATCATTTATTGTTGCTTTATCTTGAGTTGAGTATCTTAAGACGAGTATCTTGAGTTTAGTATCCAGATTTGAGTATCTTGAGTTGAACTATGTTTCATTGAGTTGAGTTGAACTATGTTCCGTTGAGTTGAGTATCCTATTCTTGAGGGGAGATTGAGTTGAGTTGAGTGAGTTTGAGAAGAGGTAAGTATGTTTCCTTTCTATCAGTTTAAGCTTATTTACATGCTCGTACATTCCATGTACTGACGCCATTTGGCCTGCATCTTTTATGATGCAGATACAGGTATTCAGGGTCATCAACAGAAGTTTCGTTGAGACCACTTGCAGTTCCAGTGAGCTTTGGTGAGCCTTCTTATATTTCAGAGGACTTCACCTTTATCTTACAGTTAGTAGTGTTGAGATGTCGTGGGTCTTGTCCCGATATCCTTCTGTTATAGTAGAGGCTTCATAGATAGAGAAAGTTGAATAGTTTTCAGTATGTATCTTCTTTGAGCTGTTTTTATAGACTCTGAGTTTATCTATTGAGTATTTTTCAGATTATTTTAAAGTTGAGTATTTGAGTTTATTGAATCTAATTCAGTTTTAAGCTTTTATATGCTTGAGTTAGTCTTTTACTTGTAGACAGTCAGGATGAGGGTTCGCTTGAGGACCATCAATGGTTCTCGAGTGCCGGCCACGTCCAGGGAGTAGACTCGGATCGTGACAAATTTGGTATCAGAGCTTGGGTAGTATTTTCACTCTAAAAGATAGCATGAATTACGAGATTATGAGCAGTATTAGTAAAGAGTGCCCTTAAGTCAAGAGGAAGAGTTGCTAGTCAGGATGAGCTAGAGTATATTTGTAACAGAAATAGAGTTGATGTCGATGTGCCATCGTGTTAGAGGAGACTATATATGTGTGTGGAATCAGAGAGCAGAGCATTCATGAGGTGATACACCCAAGCTAGGCTGATGAATTTTGATGGGGGAACCCCATAGTATTCAAGAGATGATAGAACTGTTTGAGAGCTAAAGATTGACTACTTGTTATGAGGTTTTAGTGAGTGAGTGTTTCTTGACTTTTCTGGTAGTCGCATGTAGTATAAGATGTGAGCAATCATATTTATATATGTGTTTAGTACTAGACACTAAGCTTGAATTTGAGATGAGGGACGTGTTCAAAAGAATGGCAGCATGAGGGTTATGGTGTTAGTTTGAGATCTGATATAGTAGGTTTGACCTGAAATAGGTGAGGAGATCAAAGTGGTACCTTGCAATAAAAAATGTGATATTATGACCCATAGAGGAGAGAAATGAAGGTAGAGCAGTAAGAGATATACCCGAGGTGGTATGTGGCCAGACAAGGTCCCAATTGAGGTTAAGAGAAGCATCTTAGAAAGAGGTCTTAGTACTTGCTTATGGAGAGTTCGGTAGTCATGAGGTAAACTTTTCCCGAGTATTAGAGTAAAAGGGAGGTAGACCAGTTAGAAATGATGGAATAGGTCCATAGCTTTCAAGTGTCAGCTTTAGACCTAAGGGAGAGATGACAAGATGAGAAATCAAGTCACGTGTTCTAGAATAGTAATGACTTCCAAGGAGTATGGGAGATATCTTTTCAGAGGTCCTTTTAGTAATGGAGTGAAAGGTTAATGATCCTATCGTGATAATGATGGTGTGATAATTATGTCTAAGGTTATAATGAGGAAGAATAAAATGATGAGGTTTTGCTATGAGAAATAGCTAAATGAGAGCCCTTAGTTGGTTTTGAATAGTAATGCGGGCAAAATCTATTTGGTATGGCAGAGATGATAAGAGTAACCCAATTCCATACCTAGTCCAGTCGTCATTCGAGGACAAATGATCCCAAGGGGTAGATATTGTAACACCCCAGAAAATTTTTGAGCTTAGACTCGAACCATCCTTCGTTGTGGGTAGGATTTTACCGAGAAATTTAAAATTTCATAAGTGTTAAGGTCACTAGATGTAGCACCTTGAGTTCCAAGAAGAACTAAAGAGAATTCATTCAAGTCATTCGTAAGTTCTTCTAAGTTTTGGGTCAATTTCAAACCACCATAACTTTCAATACAGGATGAGTTAGGTGGCCCATAGGATATCAAATGAAAGGTCTTTGGATTATATTTCTAATGCCACCAAATTTTCTAAGTTTTGAGTTCGGATGAGTGAGATATGACTTTTTGAAGTCAGCCTATCCAGTTAAGGAAAGTTACCATAAATTATGAGGGGTATTTTAGTATTTTCCTTACCCCTTCAGCTTAAAAGGTTTTAATATGGTTTAGGGGTCTAAAACTGATTAGAATCAATTTCATTTATCCCCAATACGCTTAGGTTTTTAGTTGAGAGTTCAAGAAGAAAAAAGAAGAGAAAAGAGGAAAGGATCAAGGCGTTCGTCGAGATTCTTGAGTTTTGTTGCGGAATTTCGCCAAGGGTTTGATCCCTAAGAGGTATGTAAGTTTTCATAGTGTTGGGTCCATTCACCCACACGCCAATCATGAGTTTCTTATGTGAATCTATCCATAAATATTGAGAAATTGAGTTCTTGATTAGTGTTCTTAAAGTATTGCTTTCGTTCTTGAATTATGATGGGTTTGATCAGTTCTTGAGATAATCGTATAAGTAGATTCTTATGTACTTAGGTTGGGTATTCGAATCTAAGTGAGTGGGGAAGAAACCATTCGAATCTAGGCGAACTAGGGTGAGAAAACGAGAAAAGAAATTCATCGGGGTTTTCTGGGAATGGGCTGGCGCGTCGCCCCACCATTGCGCCAGCAGAGAGTGTCTATATTTCATGGGTTGGTGCCCTGCGCCACTCAGTGCGCTAGGGTCGCCTTCCCCCACCCCTTCTCCGTCATTTGGCCCGTCTGATTTCTTTCAAAGGGTACCTTTACTCCCCTTTGATTCTAACTACTCTAAACTACTTCTAAACACCTAGAAATAATTCATAACATATATCATAACCTTGAATTCATAATTCAACTTCAAGGTAGAGTTAAGAGTCAAGTCTTGAGAGTTCTATCGAATATTTTGAGAAAGTCCCTTTGTGTCACGCCCCGAGCCTACACCCTGGACGGGACTGGCACTCGAGAACCATTGCTGGCCCCAAGCGAACCCTTGGCCTGGCTTACTTACTCAGCGGAAAACTTAACTCAATCATAATTGTACTTTAAAAGTAAACTGAAAGCTCAAAGATATCTGAGAATGTATTAATATAACATTCACTCGCCAAAGTGGCAACTCAAGTCTCAACATAATAGAATGAAAATAAAAATACTAAAGAACTACATCTGACTTTCTACGAAGCTTCAAACAACTGAGATGGACATCGGGACAAGACCCACAACATCCTAATAAACTAAACATACTGAAAGCAATAAAAGGGATCCTCCGGAAGCAAGGAGGCTCACCAACAACTCTGAAGCTCAACTAGAATCAACGATGCGCTGGGTGCTGATCCTGGTTACCTGTATCTGCATCATAAAAATGATGCAAGCAAAATGGCGTCAGCACATTGGGGAATACTAAAACAAGACATAATCTTGAAAGAACTGAAAGAACATACCAGGCTCAACTCAACTCAACTTAACTCATTTCAATATAAGGCAATAATATGGATGCAATATAAAGAAAAGCTTTTAAAACATGGATAACAACTCTGTGTATTTAAAAATACAATAGTAACTCTGGATGTATGCAAAGATACAATATAAACTCTGGAATGTATATAAAAATATAATATAATACTGTTGTGGGAGTTTCTCTAACCGGAAACCATCACTTAAGAGTTATTGTGATGATACATCATTTTGCCTCACGGTGTCAAGACCGTCTTATACCTTGTCGAGGGTATAGAACCTGACTACTAAGTGGATCCACTAGTCTATGCTAAAAAGCACTAAGGAATCATCTAAAAAGTATGACATTTTTCTACCCATGGTGGCTACATGGTTTATGGGGGCTGGGAGTTGTCTGAACTCTCCCCCATACCAGTGCTCAATACTACTCCCAAAATATGATACTAGCTCTTATGTTAAAAAAACAAACTTCTTTCTGTGGTTTGAGATAATTGCTGAAAACTTAGCTCAAAGGCTCTTCTTGGAAATCAAAGTTCCCTCTCTTGCTTAATTGTGAAAGCATTTTACTCTTTACTGAAAACTAGCTCAAAGGCTCTTTTGGAAATCAAAGTTTCCTTTCTTGTTTAAATGTGAAAATATTTTAACTCTTGGGAATACATAGTGCCGATATACTCTTTTGAAGAAATGAACTTCAATCCTTACTCTTTACTCAACTCAAAGCTCAAGTCTTAAAACAAAGTTAAAACGCTTGTAAAAGACTTTTGGAAAACACTACGAACTCCTCTTGACATGACTCTTAACTTTCCTTGAATTGAAGTATGGATTCAAGGCTCATGATATCATGTTATTGATGATTTCATGTTGTTTAGACATACCTTAGAGTGTAGAAATCAACTAGGAAACATAGGTATGTTTCAAGAGAACTAGTACGGGAAGAAGTGGGAAGAAGTAGAAGACCTGGCATCCCTGGCGCTCTGAGTGGCGCGGGGCGCCAGACCCAAAACTTCAAAACTGAAGTTGGGGCGCTCTGGCTGGCGCGGTGCCCCAGAGGCCCAACTTCAGAGAACTTTGTGGGGCACTCTGAATGGCGCGGCGCCCCACCCCTCTCCCCAAGTATTTGATGATTTTTTCTTGCTCGTTTTTCAACTCTAAACTCAATTGGGTCTTTCCCCAAACACTTAGATTCGACTACACAATCAAAATATGCAAGAATCTACTCAAAACGACACCTAATTTCATGAATCAAAATCAAGAACTCCTCAACAACTCCAACAGTCAAGAACCCAATAGAAACTTCAAACAAATCCATCAAGAACTCAATTTCTAAACCTTCAAGAATCTAAATTCACTGAAATAAATCATGATTGGTGCGTGGGTGAACTAACCCAACGCTATGTGATCTCACATACCTCGTAGGGATTAACCCTTGGCGAAATCCACAAGCAATTCTCCAAGAACTTGACGATTTCTAGCTTATTCTCCTCTTCTTTTCTCTTCTCTCAAAACCCTAACTCTATTTTGTAAGGCGTAAACTGAATCCTATCAGTTTAGACCCCAAATTAATTACCAAAAACGAAATTAAATATTAGGGTAGTGAAAAGACCAAAGTATCCTCCTAAAATCCGGTTTTGACTTTCCTTATCTAGACAGCCCAGCTTCAATTGGGCATATCTCCCTCATACGAACTCGAAATAGCGCAAACTCAGAGGCGTTGGAAAGATAATTCAGAGATATTTCCTACGGTATCTTGTAGCACACCTAACTAATCTTGAACTAGGAGTTATAGTCGTTTGAAGTTGACCAAAAACCCATACTTAACATAACTTAACCAATTTTTCAGATTTGATTATTTCCAAAAATAAGACTTCTTTCTAATTCTAGTTCTTTCCAAAACCGAGGTGTTACAATATCTCTCAGTTGGAAACATTCGTTCTCGAATGAGATTACTCTTAGTAAGATAAGGGCGTAATATCAAATATTCAGTTCATACACCCAACAATCAAATCTAACACATCAAGCATATCAATTAAAGAGTACTAAGAAGAGAATTAGTACCTTGATCTGGAATTTCTCTTGGCTCAAATAGATGTGGATATCTCTTCTTCATATCCTCCTCAGCTTCCCAAGTAGCTTCCTCAACAAATTAATTTCTCTAAAGAACTTTGACTGATGCTACTTCCTTGGTCCTCAACTTGAGAACCTGACGGTCTAGAATCTGAATAGGAATCTCCTCATAAGACAAACTATTCTTGATACCAATATCTTTAGTTGGTATGATAAGTGAAGGATATCTCATGCACTTCTTCAACATGGAAATATGAAATCCGTCGATGAACCGCTGCTAACTCTTGGGGTAGCTCTAACTCATAAGCTACATTACCAATCCTTTTCGATATTCTGTAAGGACCAATATACCGAAGACTAAGCTTTCCCTTCTTACCAAATCTCATAACAGCCTTCATGGGTGAAACATTCAAGTATACCCAATCATCTACTTCAAACTCTAACTCCCTTCTCCTAACATCAGTGTAGGATTTATGGCGACTCTGCGCTGTTTTCAACCTCTCTTGAATAACTTTCACTTTCTCCATAGCTTGATGAACTAAGTCTGGTCCTATCAATGAGAGGTAGATGATCATCCCAATTACCTTTGAAATCAATCACGCAGGCCCTCAACATATGTTCTAAAGTCTGAATAGTGCGCTCTGCTTGACCATCTGTCTGAGGATGAAAAGCAGTACTTAAGTTCACCTTTGAACCCAAGCCTTTCTGGAATGACTTCCAAAATTGTGCAGTAAATTGTGCACCTCTGTCTGAAATAATGGAGACTAGAACTCCATGAAGTCTTACTACCTCTTGAATGTATAACTTGGCATAGTCATCTGCTGAATAGGTAGTCTTTACCGATAAAAAGTGGGCTGATTTAGTCATTATATCAACAATCACCCAATTAGAATCATACTGCTTGCGAGACCTTGGTAAACCTGTGATGAAATCCATATTGATCATCTCCCACTTCTATTCCGGAAGTTCTATTTTCTGAGCATACCACCGGGCCTTTGGTGCTCTACTTAAACTTGTTGACAATTCAGGCATTTGGCAATAAACTCTGCAATGCCCTTCTTCATACTACTCCACCAATAAACTTCTCTCAAGTCACGATACATCTTTGTGGAACCCGGATGAATAGAATATCTGGAGCTATGAGCTTCCTCCATGATCCTGTCTTGGAGTTCATCCACCCTTGGTACACACAATCTACCTTGATACCTCAATACACCATCTCCCCCTTGTTCAAAAGCCATTACTTTTTGCTTATGAACATTTGCCTTCAATTCAAGCAAAATAGGATCTTGGTCTTGCTTCTCTTTCACTTCTGACACTAATGATGATTCAGCCCCATTCATTACCACTACTCCTCCTTCTGTGGAATCCATTAATCGAACTCCTAATCGTGCAAGTTTGTGTACATCTTTCGCTAACTCTCTATTTTCTTCCTCAACATTGGCGGTACTACCCATAGACTATCTACTCAAAGCATCCGCAATAACATTAGCCTTGCCTGGGTGATAAAGAATACTCATGTCATAATCCTTGAGTAATTCTAACCACATTCGCTGTCTGAGATTAAGCTCTTTCTGACTAAACACATACTGAAGACTGTTATGATCGGTGAACACGTCTACATGAACACCATAAAGATAATGACGCCATATTTTCAAAGAAAATACTACGGCAGCCAACTCTAAGTCATGGGTTGGGTAGTTCTTCTCGTGAACCTTAAGCTTTCTGGAGGCATAAGCTATAACTTTGTCATTCTGCATTAACACACAACCCAAACCAACTTTAGACGCATCACAATGTACAGCAAAGACTTGCGTACCCTCTAGTAAGGTCAATACTGGGGCAGTAGTTAACCTTTTTGTCAATTCCTGAAAGCTTTTCTCACAAGCTTCAGACCATTGAAACTTCACTATTTTTTTAGTCAACTTAGTCAAAGGAGATGAAATAGATGAAAATCCCTCGACAAACTTTCTATAATATCCAGCCAACCCCAAGAAACTCCTAATATCCGTTGGAGATGTGGGTCTAGACCAATTCTGCACTGCCTCTATTTTTTGAGTATCAACTCTAATTCCATCACCGGAAACAATGTGGCCTAGGAAAGCCACAGACTCAAGACAGAACTCACACTTAGAGAACTTAACATACAACTCTCTATCCTTTAGAGTTTGGAGAACTACTCTGAGATGACTAGCATGATCTTCCTAATTCCTCGAATAGATTAGTATGTCATCAATGAGCACGATAACAAACATATCTAAATAAGGCTTGAATACTCTATTCATAAGGTCCATGAACGCTGCAGGTGCATTAGTTAAACCGAACGACATGACCAGAAACTCATAATGACCATAACGGGTCCTGAATGTTGTCTTTGGAATATCACATTCCCTTACTTTCAACTAATGGTAGCCTGATCTGAGGTCTATCTTAGAAAAACAACTGGCGCCCTGAAGCTGATCGAAAAGGTCATCAATTCTCAGAAGAGGATACTTATTCTTGATAGTAACCTTATTCAACTGACGGTAATCTATACACATTCTAAGAGAACCACTTTTCTTCCTCACAAACAGGACTGGAGCACCCCAAGGTGAGACACTTGGTCGAATAAAACCTTTCTCTAGGAGATCTTTCAACTCTGCTAGTGCGATTCTATATGGCAGAATAGATATAGGACGAGTATCTGGAAGAATATCTATACTGAAGTCTATCTCTCTCTCAGGAGGGACTCCGGAAAGATCATCTGGGAAGACTTTTGGAAACTCTTTTACTACTGGAACTGACTGAATAAGAGGTATCTCAACACTAGAGTCATTAACTCGGACTAAGTGATAGATACACCCCTTAGAAACTAACTTTCTCACCTTAAGGTATGAAATAAAACGACCCTTAGGCACTACTGAACTACTCTTCCACTCCATAACTGGTTCACTGGGAAACTGGAACTTGACTACTCGAGTTTTACAATCTATTGATGCATAACAGGCATGAACCTAGTCCATACCTAGAATGACATCAAAATCTACCATGTCTAACTCAACTAGGTTAGCCACGGTGCACTTGTGATTGACATAAATGGTACAATCACGATAGACTCTCTCAGCTAGAATAGACTCACCAACAGGTGTAGAAACACTGAAGGGCACAAGAAGTTTCTCAGGAAGAACATCAAAATTCATCGCAACATAAGGAGTTACAAAAGATAAACTCGCTCCTGGATCTAGCAAAGCATAAATATCAAAGTTAAAGACTTGGATCATACCAGTGACAACATCTGGAGAATCCTCTTGCTCTTGGCGATTAGTGATAGCATAAAGACGATTTCCTCCTCCGCCTGCCCCTGAAGTAGCTCCTCTAGATGCAGCTCTGTCTGGTGGAGCAACTGAAGAAGACTGGGCTCTATTGCCCCCATTACCATTTCCCTGCTTGTTCTTTGGACACTCTCACATAAAATGGTCATTCTGGCCACACTTAAAACAACCAGTGGAGCCATCACAACACATCCCTGAGTGGTTCCTACCACACTTAGCACATGCAGGAGGCTTACAACCCCCTTGTACCATACTACCTTGAGAATAGGCAGGCTTAGCTCTGAAATTCTGACTATTGTACTCACTTTTTTTCTTTGGCGCAGGCGCACTAGCATATGATGGAGCAGGTCCCTTTTGTTTCTGTTGGAAAGATGACCGGTTGGCATTACTCTTCTGCTGCCCGGACTCATTCCCTGATGTCTTATCCCTGTTATTCTTAAACTCTTATCTATCCCTCAGCCTGTCCTCCTCAATTTGTTGCATATGGATCATTAGCCTTGCTATGTCCATATACCCTATCAACATAGCTGCCTTGCCTTCCTTGCTTGACAGGCGAGACAACCCAGCAACGAATAAACTCATCCTGTACCTCATGTCAGCAACCATCTCCGAAGCATACCGAGAAAGTTGTGTGAACTTCAGGCTGTACTCATGAACGCTCAAAGAATCCTTCTTAAGAGTGAAGAACTCTCGTACCTTTTTTTCTCTCAGTTCTCGAGGGAAGAAACGCCCCAAGAAGACCTCCTCAAAACAAGCCCAACTCACAGGTGGTGCACCCTCAGCTCGGTTTTTCTTCCATTGATCAAACCAGATCCTAGAGACACCCTTCATCTGGTATGCAACTAGTTCCACCCTCTCAGCATCAGCAACATGAATGATCTCAAAAACCTTCTGAAGTTTCTCAACAAAGTTTTTTGGATCCTCAGTAACACTTGAACCCGTGAAGCTTGGTGGATTCATCCTTAAGAACTCACGGATTTTGGAAGTATCAGCGGCTTTCTGACGATTCTCTATCTGTTGCCCAGCTTGGTTGGTCACAACTTGACTCAACATCTGGATGGCTTCACGGAACTCAGCATTGGTGACCTCTCATTAGGGTTGCACTTATGGTGCATTAGGTACCCGTTGTTCCTGTGGTTAAATATTTCTTCTAGCCGGACGACCTCTGACAGCTCTTCGTGGAAGCATGATCTTAAAGACACGCACAAGCACGAGTTAGAAGAAATTTTTTAGAGATAAAACTATAATGCACGAAATGAGTATGAAAGAAGTGAGATAATTCCTAAGTGTTGCAGCCTCCTAATTATAGATGTGGCGCGCTTCACACCGATAACTAGGACTCTACAGACATGGCTTCATAGACTCCCTAGGACTCTTAAACTCTGTGCTCTGATACCAAGTTTGTCATGCCCCGAGCCTACACCCTGAGTGGGACTGGCACTCGAGAACCATTGCTAGCCCTAAAGGAACCCTTGGCCTGGCTTACTTACTCAGCGGAAGACTTAACTCAATCATAATTGTACTTTAAAAGTAAACTGAAAGCTCAAAGATATCTGAGAATGTATTAAAATAACATTCACTCGCCAAAGTGGCAACTCAAGTCTCAACATAATAGAATGAAAATGAAAAGACTAAAGAACTACATCTGACTGTCTACGAAGCCTCTAACAACTGAGATGGACATCGGGACAAGACCCACGATATCTTAATGAACTAAACATACTGAAAGCAATAAAAGGGATCCTCCAGAAGCAAGGAGGCTCACCAACAACTCTGGAGCTCAACTAGAATCAACGATGCATTGGTGTTGATCCTGATTACCTGTATCTGCATCATAAAAATGATGCAGGCCAAATGGCGTTAGTACATTGAATGTACAAGCATGCGAGGGGAATACAAAACAATACATAAGCTTCAAAGAAACTGAAAGAACATACCTGGCTCAACTCAACTCAACTTAACTCATTTCAATATAAGGCAATAATATGGATGCAATATAAAGAAAAGCTTTTAAAACATGGATAACAACTCTGTGCATTTAAAAATACAATAGTAACTCTGGATGTATGCAAAGATACAATATAAACTCTGGAATGTATATAAAAATATAATATAATATTGTTGTGGGAGTTTCTCTAACCGACAACCATCACTTAAGAGCTATTGTGATGATACAACATTTTACCTCACACTGCCAGGGCCGTCCTATACCTTGCTGAGGGTATAGAACCTGACTACTAAGTGGATCCACTAGTCTATGCTAAAAAGCACTAAGGAATCATCTAAAAAGTATGACCCTTTTCTACCCATGGTGGCTATATGGTTGATGGGGGCTGGGAGTTGTCTGAACTCTCCCCCATATCGGTGCTCAATACTACTCCCAAAATATGATACTAGCTCTTATGTTTAAAGAAATACTTCTTTCTGTGGTTTGAGATAATTGCTCAAAACTTAGCTCAAAAGCTCTTCTTGGAAATTAAAGTTCCCTCTCTTGCTTAATTGTGAAAGCATTTTACTCTTTACAAAAACCTAGCTCAAAGGCTCTTTTGAAAATTAAAGTTTTCTTTCTTGTTTAAATGTGAAAATATTTTAACTCTTGGGAATACATAGTCCCGATATACTCTTTTGAAGTAATGAACTTCAATCCTTACTCTTTACTCAACTCAAAGCTCAAGTCTTAAAACAAAGTTAAAACGTTTGTAAAAGACTTCTGAAAAACTCTACGAACTCCTCTTGACATGACTCTTAACTTTTCTTGAATTGAAGTATGGATTCAAGGCTCATGATCTCATGTTATTAATGATTTCATGTTGTTTAGACGTACCTTAGAGTGTAGAAATCAACTAGGAAACATAGGTACGTTTCAAGAGAACTAGTACGGGAAGAAGTGGGAAGAAGTAGAAGACCTGGCGTCCCTGGCGCTCTAAGTGGCGCGGGGCGCTAGACCCAAAACTTCAGAACTGAAGTTGGGGCACTCTGGCTGGCGCGGTGCCCAGAGGCCCAACTTCAGAGAACTTTATGGGGCGCTCTGAGTGGCACGGCGCCCCACCCCTCTCCCCAGGTATTTGATGATTTTTCTTGCTCGTTTTTTAACTCTAAACCCTCTAAACTTAATTGGGTCTTTCCCCAAATACTTAGATTCGACTACAAAATCAAAATATGCAAGAATCTACTCAAAACGGCACATAATATCATGAATCAAAATCAAAAACTCCTCAACAACTCCAACAATCAAGAACCTAATAGAAACTTCAAACAAATCCATCAAGAACTCAATTTCTAAACCTTCAAGAATCTAAATTCACTGAAATAAATCATGATTGGTGCGTGGGTGAACTAACCCAACGCTATGTGATCTCACATTCCTCGTAGGGATTAACCCTTGGCAAAATCCACAAGCAATTCTCCAAGAACTTGACGATTTCTAGATTCTTCTCCTCTTTTCTCCTCTTCTTTTCTCTTCTCTCAAAACGCTAACTCTATTTTGTAAGGTGTAAACTGAATCCTATCATTTTAGACCCCAACTTAATTACCAAAAATGAAATTAAATAATAGGATAGTGAAAAGACCAAAGTACCCTCCTAAAATCCGGTTTTGACTTTCCTTATCTAGACAGACCAACTTCAATTGGGCATATCTCCCTCATACAAACTCGAAATCGCGCAAACTCGACTGCTTGGAAACATAATTCAGAGATCTTTCCTACAGTATCTGGTAGCACACCTAACTTATCCTGAGCTAGGAGTTATGGTTATTTGAAGTTGACCAAAAACTCATACTTAACATAACTTAACTAATTTTCCAGATTTGATTATTTCCAAAAATAAGACTTCTTCTAATTCTAGTTCTTTCCAAAAGCGAGGTGTTACACTTTGGGTCTTTTTTAGGAGTCTTCTACAACTTCTAATAACTTATATCAAGACTCGAGTAAGTGAATATGGGAATGAGGAGAATGTATTCATGAGTCTACATTATAATCGAGATCCTTCATATCATGAATCATAACTCTTGAATTCATAATTCAAATTCAAGAAAGAGTTAAGAGTACAGTTCAAGAAAGTCTTTGAGTTAAATCATAAATCCTTTGAGATCAACTATTGATTTGAGCTAAGTTTTGAGGAAGTAAGTATGAGAATGAGAGGAGTCGCATACATGAGTTCCATATTGTTATGTAGATCCTTGAGTCAAGTCGTTTATGACCATAAATTCCGCATGAACTCCATAATTTGAGTATCTTTGAGAGGAGTAGTATCTTCAAGTTTTAAGTCTTGAGTATTGAGTTTATAACCCTTTTGAGGTTATATTCCTAATCATGGGACTATTACATGTTACCATGAAGGTCCATGAGTTGAGTTGTTCATGCCCATAATTCCGCATGAACCTTATGAGTTGAGCATTCTTGAGATGAGTAGTATCATGAAGGCCCTTGAGTTGAGTTGATTTGTTCATGCTCATAATTCCGCATGAACCTTATGAGTTGAGCATTCTTGAAAATGAGTAGTATCATAAAGACCTTGAGTTGAGTTATTCATGCTCATAATTCCGCATGAACCCTCTGAGTTGAGCATTCTTGAAATGAGTAGTGTCATGAAAGTTCTTGAGTTCTGGAGTTGTTGAGTTCCGAGTATTGAGTTCTATGTATGGTTATTGAAAAACCTTGAATTGAGTTATTCACGTCCATAATTCGGCATGAATCCTATTTTGAGAAGTCTTTTACAATTTTTTCTAAACTTGTTTTAAGACTTGAGCAGTTGAGTTTGAGGAAGAGTAGAGTCGAGTTCATTTTCTTTAAAATGATATATGGAACTAAGTATTCCCAAGAGAAAATTTTTTTACATTTAAGATGAGAGGAAACATCAATTTCCAAAGAGTTCATGAACAGTTTTCAGTATTATCTCTTTTTAGAGAAACCTTTTGAGTAATAATCTCAAAGTTGAGGAAGAGGAAATATTTTCTTTAAAACATAATGAGCTAAGTTATATTTTGGGAGTAGTATTGAGCACCCATATGGAGGAGAGTTCTAACAACTCACAGCTCCCATAAACCATGTAGCCAACGTGGATAGAAAAAGGGTCATACTTTTTAGATGATTCCTTTATTGCTTTTTATCATAGACTAGTGGATCCACTTAGTAGTAGATTATATACCCTGGCAAAGTATCTGACAGCGTGGGCTAGACGTTGTATCATCACATAGATCATAGTGATGGTTGTCGGTTAGAGAATCTCCCACAGAGTTTATTTTGTATCTTCATATACAAATAGAGTTTATTTGTTATTCTTGCATACAAACAGAGTATGTTGTATTTTCTAATACACTGAGTTATGATCTACTATTTAAAAGCTTTTCAAATATTGCATCTTTTACTGTTGCTTTATCTTGAGTTGAGTACCTTGAGTTGAGTACCTTGAGTTGAGTATCCTGAGCTGAGTATCTTGAGTTGAACTATGTTTCATTGAGTTGAGTTGAACTATGTTTCATTAAGTTGAGTTGAACTATGTTTCCTTGAGTTGAGTATCCTATTCTTGAGGGGAGATTGTGTTGAGTTGAGTTGAGTGAGTTTGAGAAGAGGTAAGTATATTTCCTTTCTATCAGTTCAAGCCTATGTTTATGTTTTAGAATTCCCCTTACATGCTCGTACATTCCATGTACTGACGCCATTTGGCCTGCATCTTTTATGATGCAGCTACAGGTATTCAGTGTCATCAACAGAAGTTTCGTTGAGACCACTTGCAGTTTCAGTGAGCTTTGGTGAGCCTTCTTATAATTCGGAGGACTTCACCTGTATCTTACAGTTAGTAGTTTTGAGATGTCGTGGGTCTTGTTCCGATATTCTTCTGTAATAGTAGAGGCTTCATAGATAGACAAAGTTGAGTAGTTTTCAGTATGTATCTTCTTTGAGTTGTTTTTATAGACTCTGAGTTTATCTATTGAGTATTTTTCAGATTATTTTAAAGTTGAGTATTTGAGTTTATTGATTCTAATTCAGTTTTAAGATTTTGTATGCTTGAGTTAGTCTTCCGCTTGTAGTCAGCCAGGATGAGGGTTCGCTTGGGGACCAGCAATGATTCTCGAGTGCCGGCCACGTTCAGGGTGTAGACTCGGATCGTGACAAAATGCCTAGAAAAATCCATATAAAGCGTACAATGCATTATTCTTCTTATGCAAAGATGCTTTTTCGATTTGTTCAAATCAATCTTCTTCTTATTCAAACAACTCTACACTAGCCCAAACGAGTCTTTCCCTAATGGATAAGTCTCGAAGAAATTTAAACCAACCACTATTTTGATTTTGTTTGAATCCACTTTCTTCGATGAATCTCTTGTCAGCAGCACCAAGTGCACGAACCAAACTAAAATGCACTTCAACTTTAGCTCCTTTCTCAATTGATTACATTTGATCAAGTTTATCAACCTTTCAATAGTGATTTTCTTGTTCTTGTCCTTGGTCACCTTGAAATAAAAAAAATTCACAATATTGAAGAACTTTACTCATTTTTTATTTACGGGGTTATGCTAACAATCTCCGTAAACAAAGCAACTTTCTTTAAGCTGAAACAAGTTGGATTATCATTCACATAGCATCAGATGTCATGCAAATTTTTTTATTCTTTGCACATCGCAACAACATATAACGGATCATCTATTTATTGAATTTAAAATGCTTCGATAAATGTCTCAAGTGTTCAAAACAGATTTGCTTGGAATCAACATAGAGCTTTTGATCAACTAATTTTTTTCTAAAATGATCACGATGAATCGTCTTCCTTGCTCTTACAAAAAAAAATTCTGAAATGATCAACTTCTTCAGCTTTACGTTTCTTACTGCTACGAGCAGTAGAAACATATTATTTAATGATTTTCTATCTTTAGTCATACTTTACAATCTATAAACAAAAACATATTTGTAGTGATCAATCACTGATCTATTAACATAAATAAAAAAGTATTCCATCAAACATGCAAAACAAGTAGTAGTAATTCTAGAAAGGGAGAATACAAAAGACAACAACCAAAACACCATTAACGTCTACTAAAATGCAGAAAGAAAATTTAAATCGACAGACAATATAAAAATATAAGTTTAATTTTTTTCTAACCACTATCCAAAGTAAAACGCAATTAAAGATGCGGAATCAAGAACATGAATTAAAAACATATCAAATTTTGACAATTTCAGCAAGAACAATCGAATTTTCGTAAAAACTCAAAATCCACTAAACTAAAATCCAACAAAAAAGAAGTAAAACGGAGCTAAAATTGTTCATGAAAGAAAAATGAACTTACTTAAGTGCAAGAGGATGAAAGTTTCGACTTGGGTAAGAAGATTGGAGAAAAAAAATATTTCTACTCTTTGAGACACTCAAGAAAATAGAGAAGAAAAGAGGTTGGGAAGAGAGAGAAAAGTTGTTGAATAATTAAATGAATTTTAAAAAAGGTGGAATATTTAATAAATATACAAAGAGATTTTGTTGTATTTTTATAAACTTGTACTTTATATCCAAGTTTTTAAAATGTTAAAGAGGTCCATGACCGCACAACCCTACCCTACTTTTTTTACCTTTTCATAACCTAACCCTAAAAAATAAATCAAAATGATATTTAGTGGTTATTTGTCAAAATAAGTTTTGATAGTATCGCCTTTACCAATTAATCTCCATTAAATAACAAGATGGACCGAAATGAAACAGTGTTCTAAGCTCATATGGATTAAATTTCGAGCCTCGGACAATCCTTAAGGGCCCAAAGTCGAAGAGATACGTGCAACAATTATTTTTTCTGAGCGTGACCTCAAATATGATACCAAGCGATTTAAGATGCCCGACATCTCAAAATATAATGAAACGACTGACCCTCAGGAGCATGTGACAACCTCCACATGTGCAATAAAGGAAAAAAATAGTTTGTAATCAGATAAAATTAAGTCGGTTCTATTCAAAAAGTTTATGGAAACCCTGACTAAAAGGGCAAGAAATGGTATTTGATGATACTCGAATACTCTATTAAAATTTTTGAACATCTTGCAGATTCTTTTGTGACACGTTAGAGGAAAAAAGGTGCAATAGAGTAAAACTGACATTTTCAAAATTGCTCAAGGAGACACTGAACTATTAGGGTTTTGCCCTGATTTTCTAATCTTATTTTAACTTTATTTTTCTTTTGAAGGAAAGTCAAAGTATTACCACAAATGATTTATCTTTTCCTGAAAGGAAAAAGTAATATTCTTCTATATATGAGTTATTCCTTCCTTGAAGAAAAGTTTGGAACTATATAAATTGACCACCCCTCTTCTCATACCACGACACAGCAATAGCATGTAGTCGTTTACAGACTTTTGTTTATAAGGAATTTTTTTCTCAATAATTTTAATATTTTTCTTTTATATTAGTTTTCATATGTAGGCCAATTGGTCAAACTAGATAATAATATTATGTTTTTAGTATAAATTTTGGTCATCTAATTTGTCACTGTCTTGACTTGTAATTGTAAGCTTTAACATAACACTCTAATCACTTTTGAAACCAACATGAACTACTTTGAGAATTCGTGATATACTTTCAAAGAGAAAATATATTATTTCCTCCGGTCCTAGAGGAGTGAGAGCGGATAAATTGGGAGCGTCAAGACTACTACTCCCCGACACTGAAAAGAAGATATGACAAGATAGGTGAGGGAACCATAAATGAGGAATTCTTCTAGAGCTCAGAATCAAGTAATTCTTGCTGCATTTTTCTCGATTTAGATAACAATTAAAAAAATTCCTAATAGAGTAGAAAATAATTTATTTGTTAATCTTTTCTGAATTGAAAGAGGACAAACATTTCCTAATATATTCCTTTGATTTTCTATTTTATTAGGATTACTTTTAATGTTTAAAAATAAGAGAATTTTACATAAATCTCATAGTGTTAAGAGCTAACTACATTTTATACCTACTCTTTTTCAAATTACAAAAAATTGATGGAATCCGGATACATCCCAAAATGACCTGACGTCGCGTCTCAATTTCGGATACATCACTCAACGTCTCAATACATCGTGTCTCGGTTTCGGATACATCACTCAACATCATGATACATCGCGTACATCCCGAAACATCAAATATAGTGATGTATCCGACCGATACATCACGTAAAATGATGTATCCGAGAGCAGGAGAGAGTATAATTTTTTGTAATTTTTTCAAATGATAGGAAATTTTAAAAAAAATGATAAAATAAATTGTGTATCTATGTATTTGTTTTCCTAAAATAATATTTCTATTGAGAAAATAATGTATTTAAAAAGAAAAGAAACAACCAGGAAAAAGGCCCAATTTTGATCCAAAGTAATAACATGGACATTTTTAGATCGAACAATCAACAACAACAAAAAAAACATTTTCGAACCAAATTTTTGACAAATGACAATTTTATTCTATTTTGCTTAATTTAAATATATTTTTTCAAAACCTTTTTTCTATTGAAAAAAATAATCTTGTAAAATAAAGCACAGTTAAACTATACGTTTGAAGCCATTTGTTTTGTGTTTTCTCTTTTCTTCTTTAACAAAACTCTAGAGGGTCGATAAGTAATAGTAGGAAATAAGAGAACTTATAAGGTATATGTAAATATTTTTCATTTTCAAATCTCACTCAAGCTAACTGTTAGCACTTGTCTTGTATTCTTACAGAAGAAACAAACACATGTAGAGATTATTGTTATTTGTTTCTCTTGTATACACAAAATCTACACATGATACACCATTCCTACTTCTATGGTAGAAGCATGAGGTACAGTTAATGCATAGCATGGGGGTCTACTACTCCTTGTCAAGAAGTCATATCCAAAATTTATGACTATTCTCTTTAAGAAGCTAGATCCTTGCTTGGCGCGGACGTAGGAATGCCCCAATATGTAAGCTATGCCAGCTTCACTAGCCTCCATCAGTTCGCGCAACTCCTCTCTTGCATTTCTCTCAATTTTTGGACTTTCTGGTATGAAAAACCTCACTCTTTTCTTAGGCTTGGTTTTATGTGTAGTGTGCATTTCTCCAAGTTTCGACGTTCCAACTGATTCAGAATTCAGTTCATTGTCCTCATAAAGCTGAACTCCAGATATATGAGTATTAGGGGTTCCAAGAACAGTCATGTCCTCCAAATCCTTCGATAAATCTTCAGCAGCATTACCATTCAACCCTCTCTTTCCTGTCCTTATAAACTCAGCTATGCTACATACAAGATCATTCTCAAACTGGAGATCATCCTTACGAGCATCACGATAACCATATCTAACAATGCATCTATAAAGGTGGTGCTCTCTTGGACCAATGTGTCCGACAAGGAACCGTTCCTCATGTCTAACATGAGGAATTGGGACAGATTTGACACAAATGAATACCAGAACCTGGTGAAAAGCTGGAAAATTGGTAACAAAGTGAGGGAAGATAGCTGGGATTCCAGATACCAGCTCAGTGTATATGAGGCCAATGCCACGGACCCTTACAATACCTAGGCTGGGACCTACACTGAGTAGCCAGTCAATAGACACCTTATTTTGAACATCAAACTCGTACTTCTTCAGTGAGCCATAGTGCCAAATGCACATCACTATCATGAAAACTAAAGAAATGGCAATAGGCACCCATGCTCCTTCAAAAAATTTAATTAAAGAAGCAGAGAAATATAAAGCCTCAATTGTCCCAAAGAAGATCACAAAGCAAACTGCAAGGAGGACATTTTGATGCCAACACAAAACAATAACCAATGACATCAAGCAAGTGGTTACCAACATTACAGTTATTACTGCCAAACCTGATGCAAAAAAATAAATAATTAGGGATGAAAATCAGTAAAGAAGTTCATTCATCATGGGCATGTTAAGTGATGCGTCTTCGCTAATATCATTTGTCCATTGCGTAAACAAGGACAAAATGGATATTAAAAAGGAAAAGACGAATATTTGAGCATGAGAAATTGAGAAAATACAGCAAAATGAAACATGAGAACTTGGGTCCATGCACCGGGGAAGGAGGGGGGGAGGTTGAAGTAAGTTATAGGATGGTAACTAGTACAAAAAAGTCATAACAGGGATGGGAAAGAGAGGCTCGGTGAAATAGACATGTCTGAAGATGCAGACTACCTGCAACTGGACAGAAAGACCCTAATTTAATAAAGTTGATCTAGTCATGACATAATCCAATTCACTGAAGTGACATATTAAAACTGCCACTAAATTCTACAAAGATAAAGTGATCGGCACTAGACAAATTCTTCCTTTGCTTTTTGAGTATGAGTAATTTATTCTTGTATTTTGTGTAAGATTGAATCCATACCTGCAGCATTGCCCAGCCTTTTTGTGTCTCTGAAACCAATAGTAACAGCCAAGCATAGTATCATTAAGGCCCAGTTAATCTCAGGGATGTAAACCTGGCCATGTATTTTTGACGACGTATGAACTATTTTGACTCTTGGGAAGCATCCCAGGGCGCAGCATTGTTTAATAATTGAGAAGGTTCCAGTGATAGCGGCTTGGCTCGCCACTACTGCAGCCAGTACAGCAATCACTAGAACAGGCCATCTTAGTTTGTCTGAAACAATAGAAGAATATGTCAATCAAGAATTTGCCTATATTCTCCTGTCCCAGTAAAAGTAACAACTAAAATACATACCAGGTACAGAAACATAGAAGCCAATCTGATAGTCATTCTCCATAACATGATGCCGTGACAGATAAGCAGCTTGGCCCATATATGCAAGAACTAATGATGGATAAACCAAGGAGGTAAAAGCAATCTGCAAAATGGAACTAGTCTTATATACAATTGTACAGTCTCACGGTGATACGAACTGTACGAGTCTGTACAATTCGCACAAGCGACTAGGTTTTGGCTTTCACTTTTTCCAGAACAAAAAGGAGAACCTTCAAAATTCAGTATTTAAAAAATCTATCTTCAAACTGTATTCATTCATGTCTCTATTTCAATATCATTTTCCCTTATAGTGTCATCAGATTGTAAACACATCACTGGTGATACAAGTGATATTGTACATCTATAACAATCTGGAATAAAAGTAAGCCGAAGGGATCCTGAGACAATAAGACAAACTAATGTCAACTGATATCAACATGGGAAGCAGTTGTAAGCATTTCAGCAGAACTAGCATTGATCCCTGCGGAAATTAAATAGATAAGTTCAGCGATTGAAAACAAAGGCTGCTCAAAGATTCTCTTTTGTGGAAACTGCGTGTTTTCGAATAAATTAATCACCTAAGATTGCTGCTAACCATTCGATTGACTATAACAGTTACAGATCATTTATATTATCACAATTCACAGTTATTCGTAACTACTTTTGACAACTGAATAAGATATCATGATCAAGTTCTAACAATCACGCAAGATTGATTCTTCAAAGACTTACATGTATGAGGTTGCATGGAGACCAATCAGAAATGTTTTCTTCCTGAAGAGAAATCTCTTCCACACTTTCAATTAGGAAAAAAGATTGTATTAGACAAGGGAAATTAAACCATCTAAGAAAAATCTTCCTATTTAACGATTCATGCCTTTTGTATTTAACAGTACTGATCTTTCAGTTTTCCTGATGTACACTTTGCTGTCACTCTCACTTTTACTCTTCATCCATACAACAAATTGTGGATTTACAATCCCTAGTTAGTAAATTCAAACTTTTGTTCTCTGAAAATCATCATTTATGAAAGTTGACGAGCTACATGAAGTCTTTAAGTTGGATAAAGAGGACACACATCAGGATGGATGGACACATACCTTAATTGACAACTGGGAGAAGTGCCCAAGATCAGCAAACATTGCTTCTGAACCTGAAATAACGAGTTTTGTATTAAGTGATCATGATACTGGGAGGAGTAATAGATATCTATTCATTTGAGAGACACAGCTATGTAGTTGCCTGTTATGCACAAAAGGATTCCTCCCAAGGACATCCAGCCTCCTTTTCGAGTTTTTTTCAGGAACTTGTACACGTAATATGGAGACAGTGCTCGATACACAGTTGGATTCCAGTGTATTATATTATATAACCCAATCCCACTGATACACAAGAGCCATGTCACAACGATAGGTGCAAACATAAATCCAACCCTGTGGGTGCCATAATGTTGAAGGGCAAACAATGCTATCAGTACGACACAAGCAACTGGAACTTCTATATCTGCAAAATTTTCATATTTTAGGAGAAAAGATAGCAAGTCATTTTGGCCATAGGTATTAAGAGTTATATTTTATTCTAAATCCTTTAAATAATAGGAACTCAATCAGCAAAGCAATGAAAAAAAGAAAAAAAGAAGAAAAAATATGAGTGAATTAAGCCCCAATCCCCAAGATTTCTCAAAATCTTGGAACTCCACATGATATATCACGCTAATCCGTGATTACCTTGATATCAATTCAATCTCACGGCATATATGCAATCAAAATAATGCATATGCAATTAACATAACTCTCATCATGGTGGGATCATCCCATATCAACCATAACTACCATATCGATAACGCGAAGTGTGTCTGTTAGCACAGAATCCTTAACCAATCAAAACTCAATTTTGGTTTATACCTTCATCATTCCCTTTATATTATTCGGAGATATATCTGACAAATGAAATTTAGTGAGTCCAAAAGACAGTCAAGATTTATGAGTACAAATGTACAATCAATGGATTAAGCAAAGCAAACCTGAACTATTGCTCAAACTCTGAGATTTTAGAGGGATTTAACATCTGCTAGCATTGAATCAATATATTTTGCGTAAGTCCAATGTTTTTATCAGTGCAGTAGCATACTCCTCAGCAACCCACTTGAAGACTTTACCTTTTTAGTTTTTATAGTTTCTCAGCCACAAGACAGTTCTTTATGGTTGATGGATCTCATTTAAGATCAGTCAACATCTATTAGCCCAACCACCAATAGAAGAAAAAAGTTGGGTCAGTTTTCTCCTCTTCGGACTGTAGCCCATTTACAGAACACATAGATGCTCCAGGAGAGTGCTACTTCCCCATCCATCATAAAGACAAAAGCGGGCACCAGTATTTATTTGAGTTTTACCTAATCACTTCTGTGTTAAAGGACGAATGTTTCATAATATTAATTCTACTCAACAGGCATGACCTGTTAATGAATGAATATCCAGAGCTTCTACTTCTTTCTTACAGCTTTATTTAACATAAAATTCAACCACAAAGTATAGGCATGGAAAGTTTGTGCAGATCAAAGAAAGCAACATAAGATAATGTACAGTCAGAAGGGTCTAAACATTTTCTTGTGAGGACGTTTGATCAATCCTGCATGAGTGCAATGTTGTAACTCGTTAGTTGAGATTCTGCTTTCAACTCTTGAATACATAGGACTTCAACGTAAAAGCACTGCAAGTAGTGCTCCTACTAGTATCTAATCTTTGACTTTAAATTGTATAGTAATCAACAGAATAACTATTACTGATTTACAGAACACAATGTAACAGTTTAAAGGATTTAAGTTTGTCAAGTAGTCTAATGACCAAATCTATCCGCAAACTATGGAATATGTTAAGAACAAAAGCTCACAGTCACTGTTTCCCATGATCAGTCAACTATTCTGTGGGGTCAAGCAGATACTCCCTACATTCCATTCTATCTCTTTTGGTCTGTCGCATAATAAAATGACACTTTTGTATATTAAAAATTATTTAATTTCAAGATTCCTGTTTTACTTTTGATGGCATGATCTAATAAGACTGATATGGCATGCTCTATCCGTATTGAGCTTATGTATAAAAGTCTGTCTTTCTTTCTTAAATTCCATGTCCAGTCCCCCCGTCATATAAGGTGAAACAAAGGGAGTAAAACACTGCATACACCAATAATAATCTCAGAGAAGGAGGTTAAGAGTCTTACATAAGTGGTGTGCTTTTCCCAAAGAAAGTTCAGCACCAGAAATGGCAGAGAAAACTGCAATATTATTCCCACAAAAATGAATCAAATTATTCAAAAAACCAACACAAAATGTTCCACAGCAAGAGGGCATACCTGAAATAGCAGGTGTAAGAATTCCATCACCTATTACCATAGAAGCTCCACTTAGAGACAAAACAAGCAATAATCTTTGTAACACTCTATGCCTCTCTAGAATTGATTTAATTTTTGCCCCAAAAGTAGTTTGTGCAGGAATATTAATATCATTCTTCTTGTAAGTTGATAATTCCTCATCTGCTAACTGGGAATTTGGCAATGAATTAACTTTAGCATGTCTACATAAGAGTGAATAAAGAGCAAATGTTCCTCCTTCACCATTATCATCAGCTTTAAGCACAATGAACACATATTTCAAGAGAGGAATCAAAGTCAATGTCCAAAAGATAAATGATAAAACCCCATAAACTTCTTCATTTGTCTCTGAATGTTTAATGTCATCAGCAAAAGTACTTGAATATACATAGAGTGGTGATGTACTCAAATCACCATAAACAACCCCTAAACTTTGATAAGCCAATGTCAACACTGTCCTCCAAGATTCTTTCTGTAATGAAACCCCAAAAATTCCAAAAAAAAAAAAGTTATCAAGAAAACATTTTTATGAAAAAAATCTGAAAACTAGTATGACTTAATCACTAAGAAAGAAGTTACCTTTAAACGATTCTGATAAAACCCTGTTTCAAGATCCATAGCAAGTCCTTTCAAAACCTTGAAAAAACCATTTACATAGCAAATTTAACAATTTCAACAGAACCCAAGTACCAAGAATGGAACTTTTTACAATTTCAAATGAACCCCAAGTAGCAAGAATGGAACTTTTGAAAAAATATAAGCAAAAAGAAGAAGAAAGTAATTTTTAGAGCATTGAGAAAATTGTATAGCAGAGAAAGTAATGGCAGTGACAGTTTAACAACAGAGTTTTCTCTTCTGTTTTCATATGAAAGACAAATTATGTATATTTTATTTTCTAAAGAAGGAAAAAGGAAGAACGTGAGATACATATAGTTATGAATAAAATAGTAAAAATGTCCTTTAACACCCAAACTTGTAATTTTTTCTTAAAAAAATAAATTTTGTTTGACCAAGTTACCACCTAATTTTCAGTGCACCTTTGAATAAAACTAATTCGGAACTTGGAGTATTTAAAATCAACATTTTTCATTTGAATAGGGTTTTTTAAAATGTATTTTAAATGAGAAATAATTTGTGTTTGACTTATTAATTTGAAACGTATTTTTGAATAATAATTATTTTATTTGTTCAATAATAGTTGTCCATTATAATAAAAATAGTTGTCCAACATTACTTGTCTAATTTAGCAAATCAAAAGATAATTTACCTTGGTGTCTATTTTACTTTTGCTATTAAATACTCTATTCCTATCATCTAATACATTTCTCAAAGCATTAAATTTAATAAAATCAAAGGATAATATAGTAATATACCCCTATTATTTATTATTTCTTAAGGGGTGTGTCATGTCAATAGTGGGCAACTATTGTTGGACAGAGGGTAAGGGTGGCATGGTATGGTACGGTACCATATTTGAAATTACCGATACCATAATTTCGATATTCGGTTTTTAAAACATTATACCATTACCATACCAATTTAATTTGGTGTGGCTCGGTATATTGAAGTTTGGTTTTGGTATTTTACGGTATGGTAAATCGATAACCATAATTTGTTCAATTTCGACTAATATATACTTGTGTAATAGAGTATTATTACTTTGACAATTAAAAAAAGGTTTCACTTGTATCATACTAACACATTACACATGTAGTATCCAAAATAAAGTACAAACAACTCTTTTTGTTAATCAATTACAATTCAAATACATTTCAATCTAAATAGAGTGGTCAAAATTTTAACTTCTAAATATTTAGTTTATACTAATATCAGGTTGCACATTTGTTTTTTGTTAGTATATATATATATGTTATTTATGTAACATATACTTCGATATGGTATTCGGTATTTTGGTATGCCATATCGAAATACCAAATATCGTACCGAATACAAAAAAAATTAAAATGTATGTCATATACTACACTAAATACCATAATATCAAAATCATGGTACTAAAAAATTCAGTATGGTATGGTATTTCGGTATTAACCATACCATGCCCACCTAGGGAGTAGTACTCTCTCCGTCCATTTTTAGTTGTATGTTGATTTTTCGAAAGTCAATTTGACTAACTTTCAAAGTTAAATTAGATTATATTAATTCGATATTTTAAACTAAAAATTTAGATATTCAAAAACTATATAACTTGCATTTTTTCGCATATCAATATGATTAAAAAAATCGTAAAATGTTAGTCAAAGTTCTTATCATTTGACTCTAAAAAGAAAACCATCACAATTAAAAGTCGACGAAGGGAGTAGAAAAAGAAAAAAACATTTTTGAGTAGAGATAAAAACGATTTTAAAGTCCGTTTGAATTGACTTATTTTAAGTGTTTTTGAGCTAAAATAGTATTAATGTATTTTTGGAGTGTTTGAGTAAGTTCAAAAACTTTTTTATGAACGCTTAATTTTAAGTTAAAATGCTAAAATAAGTCTATATCATTAAGTTATAATTTCCAACTTGACTTTTAAGACGAGAGAAAGAATCCAAAAAAGTCACAAAATCATTATAACCCGATAAAGAAAGAGTATGGGCAGACCCCCGTACATCAGAGTGAACTAACTCAAATAGTACACTACATTCTCACTATAGGAATATTACTTTAGAATATGCTTAGCCCTCTTACATACATAAGACTGCAACTCAGACACACCTGATTCAGATAAACTAGGAACTAAGACTCGCATCTTTGACCTATAAATCAAAATAAAAAGTCAATCCAAACAGATTTGGATAAAAATTTATAAAAAAATATTTAAAAACTCACCTAAAAGTACTTTTTTAAAATAAATGTACGATTTTATTAAGATAATGAAATCGATTGGTATTGTTTGTTTCGATCAATTTAGTTAGCATTTTTATTCATTTTTTTAATTTTTATTATTACATCAAGATGTAGAAAAGGTGAGATGGGAGAAATTATAAACTGAAAAATCATATACAAATTACAATCATCAATAAAATTATAATTTAAATAGTCAATTAATTGAATTACTATGATCGTAATTTTCTTATTCAATATTACTATAATTTAAATAGTCAACTAATTGAATTATTATGATCCCAAATTTTTTTATTCAATTTTTTTTTTTTTTTGTGGGCAGAGGAGAGGGCCTACACATATCAACGTGTTGTCTTATAATAATATGAGACATAAATTTGTAATGATAGTATCTTTTGCTGATTTTTGGAATTTTTTTATTTATTGAGATGAACTCTTTATATCTGCGCGCTGACGTATATATAAGCTTAGTTGACTTTTTAATATTTGATAAGGATGGGCAGCTATGCCTCATTGGATATTCTCCAAATTAGAAAAAACAGATGCTTTCCTCGAAATCTATTTGTCATTTGTTTATTCAAAGTCATCAGTTGAACTAAATTAGATTATGTTTATGAATTTTTCATTCGATTTTCAATATTCGCATTAGAGTATAATTATTTTAGTTTGTGTCGCATATAACTTTATTCGGGAAAAGGGGATTCGTGTTGCATATGGCTTGATTTGGGGGAGGGAGATTCGTGTCGCATACGGATTCATTCGGGAGAAGGGGGAGCCAGTACTTTCTACCATAATTTTTTTCATATTTAAGACTCAAATACAAAATTCTAATCAGTTGGGCAGATCCATCCAATAGCTTAATGACTTTCAGCTGAAGGAGTTTTAAAGGAGAAATAACTCTATTCACCACACCGCATCCTTTAATGATCATAAATACTCGCTCCGACCTTCGTCCAGTTTTAATTGTCATGTTACGCTTTTCGAAAGTCAATTTGACTAATTTTCAAAGTGAAATTAGATTACATTAATTCGATATTTTAAACAAATAAAAATTTAGATATTCAAAAACTATACGAAAAGTACTATAAATTACAATTTTTTGCATATCGATATGATGAAAAATACATTGTAAAATATTAGTCAAAGTACTTATCGTTTGACTTTAAAAAAAAAAAATCATAACAATTAAAAATGGACGAAAATAGTATCTAAATATCATAATAACCACTACAAGTATACGAGATCTTTTATTAGAGAAAAAACAACTTCATCACTATACCATATTTTTTAATGATGACAAATATCTAAATATCATGATAACCACTATAAGTCATAAAAATTTTATTATCAAAATATAGAAAAGTTGGACCATTTTAAATATTAGTCAAACTTCATTTATATTATATTCTCAGAAACCTTATTGAAAACGAAAAGGGGACCAAGTGGGGACTTAGGTTTGGGTGGGTGGGTGGGGTGGGGGTGGGGCAATTCCAACGTCAGTTTTTGCTTAAAATAAAATAAATAATTTTTATTGATATTTAATTAAAACAAGATCAACTTAAATTAAATATCATTTATATTTATTGACTTGATTATTATCGATTTGATTTGATTTTAAATAAATTTAATGGTATTTCTCTCTTCTTCTTTTTTTCTATGGTTGGAAAATAATTTTTCATTTTTTACCAACTTATGGTCCTTTACTACAATTGTATTATGATAGCTATAATTTTGTTGAATGATGTAGAAAATATATTTAGATATGTATGCTTTAATTAGGTGAATACATGCTATAAGAAATATTAAAAAGTTTTGGTTAAAATTTCATAGTTGTTCTTCATATGACTTGATTTTGATTCTTGTCTTCATGGGTCAGGCCTAAAGTTTATTAGTCTGATAAAAAAATTAACGAAAAAGAGTTAAAATATTCTTAAATAATGTAAAATGAATAAAAATGTCATTCGTTTATAGTTTGATTTAAAAATGTCCCTGTCGTCAACACTTTGATCCAAAAATGTCCTTGCCCCCTATATTTAATAAATTGGTCAAAAATGCCTTTTTTTCAAATAAATATATTATTTCTTTTCTTTTTGAACACATCTTGTTTCTGATAAAAATATTATTAAAGAATCATATTCTTGTTTTCTTTCTTTTAAAATCACTTTAACTAATAAAAATGCTGGAAATAATTTTTTTCTTCTTAATCTCATTTCATCAATTAAAATAGAATAACTTCATGTAACCTTTTAACGGATAATATATGTCATATATAGCCTTTCAACGGATAATATATGTCATATATATAAGATCACAGTAAATCTGTCATTAATTTTTATTCATATACCAATAAAAACAATTATAATAAAATAAGATTTTTTTTTTCTCGAATTGAAGTAGAATAAATATTTTCTAATTTTTAAGAAATATTCTTAGAAAAGAATGTGTTAAAAAGAAAATAGATAATATAGTTATTTGGAAAAAGGGAATTTTTGACCCATTAAATAACAATAAGGACATTTTTGAACCAAAGTATTGTCGGTAAGGATATTTTTAGACCAAACCATAAATAGAGGGCATTTTTGTTCATTTCACATAGTTTAAGGACATTTTTTACCCTTTTCCTTAAAAATAATGATAAAAATAAAATTTTAACGAAAAATTATATAAAATATTTATGGTTATTTATAAAAATTAATCTAGTATATATATAGAATTATAAAATTTGTGTATATACTTTGTCCATTTCAGTGGATTTTATCTTCGATTTAATTCCAATAAACTAAACAATCAAATATTGTTGATTTATTAAAAATCAAATCAAACTCAAAAGAATTATTAATTTATTTAATTAGTTCAATTTAATCTGCAATTTGAATCGATTTTTGTCAAATCATGAACCCTCCTAGAATTAGGTATACCGCTAAAGAGAAGATCATTATAACAGTCTAATTGAGTTATTATACTTGATTCTAATGGGAAGAACCACTCCATAATAATAATTTTGATACAAGTATTATTTCAACACAACACAATATTCCTATAAATGTTTGGAAGTGTCTTGAATATGTTGGAATGTATCACCAAGCTATTGTGATATACTAAGAAGTGATAAAGATGTCTAATGCATGAAAGATGAGTAGCTTGATATTAGGATGGCAATGGGGCGGTGTGGGGTGGGGGCGGGGATAGGGATGGTTGAACTTAACCCATAAAACTTTTAATCCGCTTCGCTCCGCCCTACATAACATTTTATTTTTATTTTAAATCCGCCCCACACAACCCTGCATAGACCCGCCCCGCATGAATCCGCACCGCATACTTTTTTTAATATTTTCTTTTTCTAGTTAAGTTTGATACTAATTTTTTTTTATATAAAAATAAATTCGTTTTTTCATTAAGTTTTATTAGTTTAATAGATAATGACTTAATTATTATTTTTTAGAGGTCAATTGGGAAACACGTAAGAAATTGTATTATTTTTTATTGAACCATTTTCATTTACTATCTTGAATATTTTAGTAACTTTAAAGAAATTATCTTAATAAATAATGCTCTATCACTCTTAATTAAGTTTAAGCCCACATAAAACCACATATACCCACAAACCGTCCCACCCTGCATTAGTTTTTAAAAATCCCACTTCAATCCGCTCCGCATTCCTCTCGCCCCGCATCCGCTCCGCCCCATTACTATCCCTACTTGATTTAGATTTATAAGAATAAAGTAGATTTGAAGTCATGTGAACTATCATTGCATTAAACTCGCGAGTCATACAACGAAACTACGAAAAAGGGTGAAAGAACATAAATTTAGGAATATACCTAGAGTGAAACATAGAGGACTTATGATCAAATATTGTGCTTGTTTGGTAGACTTAGTTAAGAAATAAAGTTATGCTTTCGCTATCAGCTATAACTTTTGACATGATGGTAAATGATTGATCTACTAAGTGGTATCAAACATAGTAATTGTTCGTAAACCTCTTGACAGAGAATTATTTTGTTAATGTGAATAGAACTATATATATACCTTTAACCACACTTAATTGAACACGAAGATTTAAATGCATTAAGCTATTTTATGACGATCATAGTATATAGGCGTTGAAGTAGTTTGAATAGGCTTAGAGACATCCACATGATACTCATAAGCTGTGGCGGAATTTTACAAAGGGTGTCCAGAAATAGCATAGTAAAAACTCTTTTCAAAAAGTAGAACTAGTGAGATTCAAACACACAAGCACTACCCATTCCAAGGAGGTGAAACTACTGGGCTACAATAGCTTGTTGTGTTAAGAATGTCCAAAATATGTTATTTAATCATTTCGTGTATCGTTTTACTTGTATATATACGATATTTTTTTCTGTAAAAGGGTGTTTAATTGGACACCCTTACCACCATGTGGCTACGCCACTGACATAAGTAATATCAATCCGCAATTAGTAGTTAGAAAATTTAATAGTTGTGATGATTCGAAGACTCAACTGAATTGTTAGTAGTCATATTCCTAGATTTCTCTCTAGTCTTATTAAATCCAATCTTGTCCACTTTGCATCATTTTTATTGCTTCCTTTAAGTTAATTCACTAGCTATAATAAACTCCAAAACTGTTGACTTTCTCTAACGATTACAATCGAAATTTTAATTAGACAATCAATCATATTAGTTTAGTTTTTTTTTTTTTTTTTTGTGAAAATGATGTCTAAATTCAATTATTTATTACTTGTACTACCGTATATATTTATCTTTATTTTTTAGAGCAATAAGTTTCACAATTTTCATCAAGTTTCCAATTAAGGTCAAAATAATACATAAACATTTTAGTTAAGATATATTATATATAGTTCAAGAGTAATAACAATGCCATTTAGGTATTTGCAAAACATATATAGTTTAAGAGATTTTCAGGTATTAATGCTTCTTTTTTCCTACTTAATTTATTGAAATTGAGCCATAAACGAGTCCATTTCATGAAAAAAATAATCTATTTAACAAGGTAGGCAGGCAATAGAAACATAATACGACAAAATCCTACAATGTATTCTAGAATTTTTCATTTGGTTTTGTTGTTTGGATACATAATATATCCACTTATCCAAGAGGCAGTTGATAAAAATAATAATAAAAAAGATTCAGACCAAATTGATGTCATTTTAGTTTTATTTTCTTGGAGTAGGAGTCAAACATATTAACAAAAGCAACATGTAAATTTTTATATGCAAATTTGGTTTGTATTTACCTGTTCAAAATTGTGTGTCAACCTCAATGGCAGATAAGTCCTTTAAATTTGATGAAAGTGTCCAATCACAAAGTTCTTAAATCAGATCTCTATTGCTATTCCATCACCTTATGATGACCATATACTTTGACACAAGAAAATAGTATTAAACAAGTGAGTTGGATGATTGAATGGTTAAATGATCACTTAATTTATAATAATTGATCATTTTAAAAATGTACGGACTATCTATTTTTGGATGGTTTTTCGTTTTTGTCCTTTAAATTTGTGATCTTTAACTTTTCCTTAGTGCTCCTTGAAAAAAATTATTCTATGGGAGGCACAAGTATTATGTGGCAAGTGAGATTCCATAATTTTTTTTTCTATTCTTGCATAATATATGTGGCGTAGTGTGGCGTGGTTGTATGAGGTGTATATGACTTGCTATAGTATATTGGAGAATAAGATTGTAAATGGGTGGCAATATCAAGGAACTAAACTAAAATTTTAGGTTAAAGGAACCCCTCAAACAAAGGTTTGGAATTAAAGAAATGGCTTGGGTAGCATCTTGCCCATTTGGAAGGTTTAAATTAACTCATACATTGGGGATAAGCCTATGAATGCCTAACATGTTAAGAATAATGTGTTATGAGGTATTGTAATAGCACAATGGTCGTATGTTAAGTTTTGAAGTCAAGAAAATTAATGAAAGAAAGGTCGGCATAAGTCATCGAGGTTTCTCTAATTAAATTTTTTGAACTTTGAGTCAAATATTTTAGATGTTTTCTCCAAATATATAAAGAGTTACAAGGCCCATAACTTTTCAAATCGAAGGTCTACGAGTCTAGTTTGCAATGTACAAAACCTCGCATCAAACCGACATCAGAGTAAAAAGTTATGAGCATTTTACTGCGGACTGCCTGGGCAGAATCTGAGTCGCGAACCGGATCAAGTAAAAAAATATGGTATGTCGGCTACTCGATGTTTTAACCCATAAAAATATTTATTTTCACTTCCTAACCAGAAAGAAAGCTGAAGAGAGGGTTCTAATGGAAATCTTGCATGACCACGGTTAATTTTTAGCGATTTCTACCATTAAAGGTTGCCCTCGTGCCTAGAAACGTGATCTCTACACGTGACAATCGTTTTCCCCTTCTATTAGCTGCATTTGGAGCTAGTTTTTGAAGATATAAATTGATAGTTATTGGTGTTTCTTCAAGATTTACACTTGATTTGCTAAGGTAATCATCTCGGGACTCTTTTATGATTGTTTTTACGAAGTTCTACGAACGTTTCGTCAAGTTAGGGCCATATGAAAAATCTGTCAATTTAACCTCAATTATATATTATTTATAGGTGCGTACCAATTGTGTATATATAGTGTTTGCGAAGCTTAAGACGTTAGGAATAACTTTCGTGAAGAAACTACGGGCATTCGAACGTTCATTGGAAATGTATTTTAAGGTTAAGCTCCGTCCTTTATTTTAGCATGACTCCTGGAAAATTCCTAAAATGTCATATGTGATATTTTGCAATTCTCTTGCTAGAAAGACCTTCTGTTAAAGGCATTGGGAACTCATCTGAATTATTTTCATGATGCTATTATTTTGATATTCCACTCTTTCAGATAAATAGGGTATTCGACATGTACATGTCATTTTTTCGGTTTCCTTGACAATATGTCCATATGTATGAATTCTTATTTTTCTTTGGGTGGTATGACTTAAAAATATTATGGGAGACATTTATTATTTGTAACCAGACCTCTTTCCCCACTAAATTTTATTATGAAAAATCTTTAAAGTAAACACGATTTTCATACTAGATATTCGATCAAGTTAGTCAATGAAACATACTAGCTAACTAAATTGTGGGACAAAAAAGATCGGGCAACACAACATCTGAAATGCGAAGCATGGACCATGAAGGTCATGACCTGAATGACAATAAACCATATAAACAATGATAGACAAACCAAAAATAAATATGTACTAGCTAGCTGACGAGGCCGCAACTGAAGACATACCTACTTACACATAGACATATATATATATATATATATATACACACACACACACACACATGCCAAGCCAATGGGTTGGAGATTGAAACCTACAAAAGAAAACCCAGAATATTGTGTCCACAATAGCCTCTACTATTGACATAAGCATTGGTGGGACAAGGCCCCGACTATACCCAAACTGTACAACAAAAGTAAATATCTTCTGATAGCCTCCGGATAAGATGGAGCTTACTAACTCACAGTTGAACCCGAATCCTAGCGGGTGGATCGATCGGAATCCATGCATGAACCTACTCGCACGAAACAAAATAGTAGCGTCCCAGGCAATGGGACGTCAGTACGAATAAAAATGTACTGGTACGTAAGGCGGAAAGTAGAATCATAAGTAGCTATTATAAAAGGGTAATAGAGATACCACCTGAAACTGAAATTCAAATAATCTCCATGGCTAACATTTGACTTCCTACTATTTAAATATGCATGGTATGCTTGTATAATTGTATGTCGTGAATACATATATATAGATGCAAATGCATGGCATATCCAATCAAATGCTAGCAATGGTGGTGCTTTCCGGTAGCTAACCGGCATCATATTTGCGAACTTGTGGCCACTGATGTCTCATACGTATAAATATAGGCAATAGGCCCCATAACTCCCGATTATAGCTATGGAGTAGAATGCATAGCATGTTACGACATGAATTCATAATGCATATATGTTACCGTAGTCATGTTGCCAATCTTGGCCCGTTTGTACTCTTGTTCTCATAACCCCATAATCACTTATGTATAACATGTAAATGTCTCATGGTACCTCATATGTTTTTCCGAATAAGCTTGAAAATTTAACTCGACTTTTAAGAAGATAACATAACCTTGAAGATGTTCATAAAAGCTTAAGGTGCTTCACTTAGTTCCTATACTTGGTTCCAAGATAATTTATAAAGAAAGTATTTCAAAAATCAAGTGTTCTAATAGCTTAAATATTTAAGTTATATTTGAGAGTTTTAAAAATCGTGTGTTACTTTAAAGATTTTTCATAATCCACTTTAGCAGGGAAAGAGGACTGGTTACAAATAATAAATATCTCCCATAATATTTTGGAGTCACACCACCCAAAGAAGAATAAGAATTCATACATATGGACATATAATCAAGGAAACCGATAAAATGACATGTAGATGTCAAATACCCTATTTATCCGAATGAGTAAAAAATCAAAATAATAGCATCATGAAAATAATTCAGCTGAGATCCGAATGCCTTCCATAGAAGGTCTTTCTAGCAAAAGAATAGCAAAATATCACATTTGACGTTTTAGGAATTTCTCAGGAGTCGTGCTAAAATGAAGGACAAAGCTTAGCCTTAACGTACCTTTCCAATGAATACTCAAATGCTCGTAGTTTCTTCCGAAAAGTTGTTCCTTACGTCCTAAGTTTCGCAAAAACTATATATACACATATGGTATGCACCTATAAATAATTTATAATTGAGCTTAAATTGGTAGATTTGCCATATGGCCCTAACTTGACGAAACATCCGTAGAACTTCTTTAAAATAATCACAAAAGAGTCCTGAGATGATTACCTAAGCAAACAAAGTGTATACCTTGAAGAAACACCAATAACTACCAACATATATATATCTTCAAAAACTAGCTCCAAACGCATCTAATAGAAGGGAAAAATGATTGCCACGTGTAGAGATCACGTTTCTAGGCACAGGGACAACCTTTAATGGTAGAAATCGCTAAAAACTAACCTTCATCACGCAACAACTCCATTACAACCCTCTCTTCAGCTTTCTTTCTGGTTAGGAAGTTAAAGGAAATGTTTTTATAGGTTAAAACTTCGAGTAGTCAACATACCATATTTTTTGACCCGACCCATTTGTGACCCAAATTCTTCCCAGGTAGTTCGTAGTAAATCCCTCATAACGTTTTACTTTTATGTCAGATTGATTTGTGGTTTTGTACGTTGCAAACTAGACTTGTAAACCTTCAATTTTATAAATTATGGGCCTTGTAAATTTTTATATATTGGGAGAATTTATTCAAGACATTTGACCCAAACATCTGAAAATTTTATTAGAGAAACTTTGATAACTTTTACGACCTTTGTTTCACTAATTTTCTTGACTTCAAAACTTAACATACGAACATTGTGCTATTATAATACCTCATAAATAACTATTCTTAGAATGTTCGACACTCATAGGCTTATCACCAAGGTATGGGTTAATTTAAACCTTTCAAACGAGCGAAGTGCTACCCGAGCCATTCCTTTAATCCCAAACCTTTATTTGAGTGGGTTCCTTTGACCTAAATATTTAGTTTAGTTCCTTGATATTTCCACTCATTTTCAATCTCATTCTCCAATGTACCATACCAAGTAACATACACCTCATATAACCACACCACATATATTATGCAAGAATAGAAAAAAAATATGGGATCTCACATTTGCCCCCCTTAAGAACATTCGCCCGCGAATGAATCTAGAAAATTACTTGGTTGAATTTTTTCCATAGCACTTTATTTGCGAGTCTATATTTGTTACAGTCGCAAATCTAAATTCAAATTCTAAAAATTTCAACTACTAAGATTCGTATAACTATCTCGTAAGAAGACATATAAATTGCACTTTCAAGTTACTTAAAATCTAATTAAGTTGTTGTGAAGACATAATTGTCTATTATCAAAATGTGACTCACCTTAAGTCGTAAACAACTGGGGTACTCCTTCCTCATTTCCTCCATTTCTCTAAGTCATTTCCTTGATGTTGTTATTTCTCCACAAAATTTTCACAGAAGCTACTTCTTTAGCTCGAAGATTTCTTACTTGCCGATCTAAAATAGCTATTAGTACCTCTGCATAAGATAAATCTTCAGTATTGTGAATATTCTCAATGGGAATAATACGTGAATGATCTCCAATGCACTTCCGCAACATAGATACATGAAATACAGGATGGGATGCTTCCAATTCTGAAGGAATATCAAGATCGTACGCCACCATACTGATCTTACGAATAATCTTATACGGTTCAACATACCTAGGACTGAGCTTCCCTTAATTTTTGAATCGCATAACGCCCTTCATATGCAATACTTTCAGGAAAACCCAATCTTCTACATCAAACTCCAAGTCCCGTCGTCGAATATCTGCATAAGACTTCTACTCACTCTGTGTTGTATGCACCTGATCTCTAATAAGCTTAACCTTTTCCATCGCTTGTTGGACTAGATTGGGACCTAGCAACTCTGCTTCCCCGACCTCAAACCAACCGATCGATAACCTATACTTCCACCTGTATAGTGCTTCGTAAGGGCCATCTGAATACTAACTTGAAAGTTGTTATTATAAGCGATCTCAATAAGAGGTAGATGTTCATCCCAAATTCCGTTTAAATCCAGCACACATGCACGTAACATACCCTCAATAGTCTGAATAGTACGTTCTGCCTATCCATCACTTTGTGGATGAAAAGCAGTGCTAAAATTTACCTGAGTGCCTAGACCCTTCTGAAACGATCTCCAAAAATGTGTTGTAAACTGAGCCTCTCGATCCGAGATAATAGATAATGAAACTCCGTGGAGGAGAATAATCTCCTGAATGTAAATCTGGTATAATCTTCGGCTGAATATATCATCTTAACTGGCAAGAAATGAACAGATTTTGTCAGCCTATCGATAATTACCCAAATGGAATCATACCTCTGTGGAGTGCATGGCAAACCAGTGATGAAGTCCATATTTATCAAGTCCCATTTCCATAACGGAAGCTCAATATACTGAGTTAGGCCTCCAGGCTTCTGATGTTCTGCTTTAACTTGTTGACAATTGGGACATTCAGCTACCATCTGCCATTCCACCAATAGATCTGTTGAAGGTCTCTATACATCTTCGTCTCTCTAGGGTGAGCTGTATATCTAGAATAACGGGCCTATGAAATAATCTTTGTACGGAGCTCTCCAACTGCCGGTACACATAAGTGACCTTGGTATCTAAGAACTCCATCTCTAGTTACTTCAAATAAAGGTTGCTACTGCTGTGGAATTCTTTTCCTCAGTTTCCTAAGCTCAGGATCTTCATGTTGCCACTTTTTCACTTCAGTAACAAAGAAAGATTCTTCCATATTTTGAACGACAACACCTCCGGCCCCTGCATCTACCAAGTGCACCTTCAAATTAGCTAGTTGGCATAGTATTTTGTAATTCCAGCTTTATCAGCTTCAACATGAGTTAGACTACCCATGGACTTCCGGCTGAGCATATTAGCAACAACATTAGCTTTGTCGGGATGATACAAAATGTCAACATCTTAGTCCTTTAACAATTCTAGCCATCTCATTGTCGTAGCTTCAACTCCCTCTACTTAAGTAAATACTGAAGGCTCTGGTGGTCGGTGAAAATATCAATATGAACCTCTTATAGATAATGCCGCCAAATTTTTAGGGCAACGACAATTGTGGCCAACTCAAGATCGTGAGTAGGATAATTCTGCTCATGTTTGCGCAATTGTATAGATGTGTATGTGATAACCTTACCATGATGCATAAGAACACAACCAAGTCCAATTATCAAGGCATCACAATAAACAACATACTGCTTATCGCCATCTGAAAGAGTTAAGATGGGTGTTGTAGTAAGCTTTTTCTTTAGTTCCTTAAAGCTCTGTTCGCATGCCTCGGTCCATTGATACTTAGTTACCTTATGTGTCAATTTTTTTAGTGGTGTAAAGATAGAAGAGAATCCTTCCAAAAACCTTCAGTAGTACCCTACCAAGCCTAAAAATCTATAAACCTCTGTTAGATTCAAGAGTCTCAGCCAAGTCATCAGTGCTTCAATATTTTTTCCATCAACCTTGATACTCTCACTGGTAATAACATGAACAATAAAAGCTATTGAAGTTAGCCAAAAATTACATTTAGAGAATTTAGCATATTACCTGCAATCTTGGATAGTCTACAATACAGCTCGTAAGTGGTCTGCATGCTCAACTTCCGACCGTAAATATATCAGAATGTCATCAATAAACACAATCACAAATTCATCCAAAAATGGTATGATGACCCGATTCATAAGATCCATAAAGGTTGTTGGGGCATTTGTAAGCCCGAAAGACATGATAAGGAATTCAAAATGAGCATACCTCATTCTAAATGTTGTTTTTGGGATATCAACTTCCCTTACTCGCAACTGATGGTAACAAGACCGCAAGTGTAACATATCGCTAATTGAAAGAACTAGAAAGAGCTAGAATTAGAAAGAGTGATTTTTTTTGGAAATAATAAAATTCTAGAAAATTGGTTAAGTTAAGTTAAGTTTGAGTTTTTGGTCAACTTCAAACGACCATAACTCCTAGATCATGATGAGTTAGGTGTGCTTCTATATACCGTAGGAAATATCTTGGAATTATCTTTCCAACGCCGCCGAGTTTGCACGATTCTGAGTTTGTATGAGTGAGATATGCCCATTTGAAGTTGGGTTGTTTAAATAAGGAAAGTCTAATCTGGATTTTTGAAGGGTAGTTTGGTATTTTCCTTATCAAATTATTTTATTTCGTTTTTAGGGGTTTATTTGGGGTCTAATCAGAATTAGATCGGTTTAGTCAATTGGAAATTCACGCTAGGGCTTGGAGAAAAGAGAAAAGAGGAGAAAGGAGAAGAAAGTTCAAGATTCGTCGATTTCTTGGAGATTTTCGTGTGGATCTCGCCAAGGGTTAATCCCTACGAGGTATGTGAGATCACATAGCGTTGGCGTAGTTCACCCACGCGTCAATCATGATTCAATTCAGCAAAGTTGTATTGTTTTGAAAGCAAATCTTATGAGTTCTTGATGAAATTCGTTTGAATTCTTGTGGGTTCTTGTTGTTGAAGTTTCTTGAGTTTGATTCA
>JAJONR010005314.1:0-38963 GCA_029582245.1 Solanum etuberosum | reverse complement strand
AAAAAAAAAGAGATGATCAACAAAGACCTAGCTAAAGACACCACATATTACGAAATAAAGGACTAAATTTGACATGAAGCTGCTGCTTTGGGGAGATCAAAATTAGATACCATGTGGGATCTAACCAATATTCATGCTCAAACAATAAACAAATAAATGTGCTATGCTACCATCTTAAGAACTATTTGGTTACAGATACAATTTCTAGGGAATTAGGCATAGATAAGTAACAGAAAAATTAAGCCAAATAAATTCCAGCAAATCAAAAGAACGGAGGATATTGAAAAGAAAGCAAATACTCAATAGCAAGTAACGATCTAATCCAAATCGAAAGCAATGTACTCCATGGCGATACAAGCTACTAAACCGAGTTGAAATGCAACATTCAAGGTCAAACCTATATCAAAATCTTAAGACAACAAGATATTCAAAGAAAATAACCTTTGAACTGTAGCAACTTATCATTTTTTTTAAAACCGATTTACTACTAAAGGCATTTTAAATGATACACTTGACAATCTGTGGAAACATGTAAAAAAATGGAATAAGAGCTAAATGGGCAGCTGCACAGTCACAATTTCATATGTTCCCGACTTATCGAAACTTGTAAAAAAAAAAATAAAAAAAAATTGAAGCTCACCCCGAGGTCACAAGCAGTAAAGGGAAAGAGTGAACATTTATCACTAGGAGGCAATCATTTATACGGATCATGATCCAAGAGAGGTAATGCTAAATCATTTGAGGCATATTATGTCAAGCTAAATCAATTTTGAATAGTATCCGACCTCAAACAATGAAAAAGAAGTATCCATAATTCCGGGAAAACAACACATTCAAACTAGACTTAGACAACATCTAAATAACACGAGACCGGATTAATTAAACAAAAATGGAAGGATCATTCATACTACAAGGAAACCATGACAAAATTTAAGCTCTACTAATCTGGACAATAACCATTGATCTAAACTCGAAAATAAGCGCAAGAGTAGAGATAGATCCTACGAGATTAATCTAACATAATGAGGATTTATAACAGTAAAAAAATGAGAGAGAGGACAGCCGAGAATAAGAGTGAACAACGAAGACATACAAATTTATAGCTAACGTATTCGAAACTGAAATTAAGCGAATATCCAACAGCTCGAGCAAAAAAAAATAGGGACCCAGTCAACTTTCAGAACCAGATTGAGTTATATCGAGACCAAGAAATTGAATCAGAATAGCAGCTCGCCATTTCACATACGACCGCTCATAACATTCTTAATTCCAAAATGAATAAAGAAAAGCTAAGATTAAAGAAACTACACCTCTTTTGGAGCAGCGAACTGAGATAAGACGAGCTTGAATGAGCTATTCGACCACCACACGAGGAATTCTGGCGGAAATCCGAGTTCCAAAACAGCAAACCCAGAAACTCTAGTTACATAATACTATTACGCTATAAAATCCAAACTCAAAAACGTCTCCTTAATCACTGAGGGTAGAGGGTTATTTATGGAGAAAGTTGGAGCGATTTTGTGGAGAAATCCGTTTGGAAAATTTCAAGAGAAAATTTGAATTTCCTTTCCTCTTTTCCAAGGCCATCCGTGAAAGATGGGAAAAAGCTTCTCTATGACTCTGCGAAAGGAGGGGAAATGGAGACGTGGGGTGATGGCTGCTGCAGGTTAGGAGGACGGCACGGGTACACTGTTGCACTGTTTGGAGTGGACGGGTCGGGAGACTTTGCGGATTTCTGTATGCATTTGGTACGCGTCTCTGGATTTCATTTTGGACTGCTGGTTCGCTGGTTGCTTCGCAATTTCCGCTGTGATTTTTCTGGGTTTGCAACACGATTTGTTCGCTAGTGTTGCTGGGTCTAGTCGCGTAGGGAAGAAGAAGAAACGGAGTGGGGTCGGGTTGGCTTGGTATGCTGGATTGCGTAATGGCATTGGGTATGGGAATAGAATTGGACTGGTTGGAATTGGGTCGAAAATCTGGCCCAATTTCGGGTCTCGCAAGGGGAGGTGAAATAAATTAATAGATTTTGGCTAAAATTGCAATTAAACAATAGCCCAAATAATTTTCAAAGGTAACCAAATCGAATTTAATCAACGAATTTGGTCAAAACTTAAACAAGACGAATTAATACAAATTAATTCATAAGCTTCTTAACTTCAACGAAATAAAATAATTAACTTAATTATAAACTAAACGATTTAACTAATTCAAAATTATAATAGTAATTGACGTTAAACTAAATCAATATAAAATTTAAAAGTGTAAAATCTTTTTTTTCTTTTCAAATATGAATAAAGTATATTAATTATATAAGTAATTATGTAAAGACCAACTATTATCTAAAAAATTATGAAGATGACTAAATCACTTTTAAAATCTTGAGAAAGTATTTGAAATTTATAAACTAATCAAGAAGAAAATCCGTACCTTGAACTAAACTAAATTAGCAAAATATTTGACTAAAATGTAAAATCTCTTTTAAGATGATTTTCAACTATTCATAAAATGTACTAATTATGCCTAATTATATGAAATATATTTATTATTTGGAAATTATAAAATAGACTAAAGTTACTTAAAATAACCTTGAAAAGTATTTGAATTTTATAAAGCTAACTATTCTAAATCGTTTGAAAAATTAAGAAGCTCGAGAACTAATTCATATCGTGGAGGGTCAAAATTGGGTGTCAACACTCTAACACTTGAATTGTTCTCTCTGACTGCCAGTCCGTTTGGATGAAAGGCTGTGCTAAAAGTGAGTTGAGTGCCCAACTCCTCATGTAATTTTCCCTAAAACTTGGATGTGAACTGCGTACCGCGGTCTGAGATGATGGAAAGGGGCACCCCATGCAGCCTCACTATCTCCTTCACATAAACCTTAGCCAACTGCTGAGCATTATAGTCTACTCTGACTGGAATAAAATGGGCTGACTTAGTCAGTCTGTCAACCACCACCCAAATGGAGTCAAACTTCCCCCAAGGTCTTGGGAAGACCAACCACGAAATCCATAGCTATCCTTTCCCACTTCCATTCAAGAATTGGCATTCGCTGAAGCAAACCTGCAAGCCTTTGGTGCTTATACTTTATCTGCTGACAGTTTTGGCACTTAGCCACAAACTCAGCTATGTCTTTCTTCATGCCAGGCCACCAATAAAGTCATTTCGAATCTCGGTACATCTTGGTCACACCCGGATGAATGGAATACCGCGAACCATGTCATCCACTCGGGGAACACAAATTCTTCCCTTAAAACTGAGCACACCACCCGCATCAAGAGCCGCATCTTGTTCCTTGCCAGACGTTGTCTTCCTTCTAAGCTCATTCAAACTCTCATCCCCAAACTGCTTGGCCTTGATCTCCTCAATGAATGTGAGCCTAACCTCAATGATGCTTAACACCCCACCTCTCTTTGAGATTTCCAACTGCATGAACTTAGACTCCAAGGTCTGAATCTCCTTGGCCAAAGGTCGCTTAGACACACCCAAGCAAGCTAGACTACCCATACTCACCGTCTTTTGGATTAATGTGTCTGCCACCACATTAGCCTTACCCGGATGATACTGGATGGTAACATCATAATCATTGAGTAACTCCATACACCTTCGCTGTCTCATATTCAGGTCATTCTGGGTGAATACATGTTGTAGACTACGATGATCAGTAAACACCTCACACTTGACACCATAAAGGTAATGTCGCCAGATCTTAAGAGCAAACACTACCGCTGCCAACTCCAAGTCATGCGTCAGGTAGTTTCTGTCATGCACCTTCAGCTGCCGCGATGCATAAGCTATGACATTTCTATCCTACATCAACACAACACCCAAGCCCGAATGTGAATCATCACAATAAACAATGAAATCTATACCTTCCACTGGCAGTGTCAGAATAGGTGCTGTGGTCAGAAGAGTCTTGAGCTTTTGGAAGCTCGCTTCACATTTTTCAGTCCACTCGAAAGGCATCTCCTTTTGGGTCAGCCTTGTCAAATGCGTGGCGATAGAAGCAAAATTTTTCACAAACCGCCAGTAGTAGCTGGCGAGCCCCACGAAACTCCTAACTTCTGTCACAGAGCTAGGCCGGACCCAGTTCTTGACTGCTTCAATCTTTTGGGGATCTACCATTACCCCTTCCCTTGAAACCACATGCCCCAAAAAGGCAACTGAAGTCAACCAGAACTCAGACTTGGAAAATTTTGCATACAACTTCTGTTTTCCAAAGATACCTAAAACAATCCGAAGATGATCGGCATGTTCTTCCTTTCTCTTCGAATAAACCAAAATGTCATCAATAAAGACGATAATAAAAGAATCCAGGAATAGTTTGAACACACCATTCATCAAACTCATGAAGGCTGCAGGCGCATTGGTCAACACAAACGATATCACTAAGAACTCATAGTGCCCATAACGGGTCCTAAATGCCGGTTTGGGTACATCCTCGGGCCTAATCTTTAACTGATGGTAACCAGACCTTAGGTCAATTTTAGAGAAAACTGATGCACCCTGCAACTGGTCAAAGCGATCATCTATCCGATGCAACAGATACTTCTTCCGGATGGTGACCCTATTCAACTGTCGATAGTCTATGCATATCCTCATACTACCATCTTTCTTCTGAACAAACAAGACAGGAGCACCCCACAGGGAAGCACTAGGACGGATGAAACCTTTATCAACAAGCTCCTGGATTTGAGCTTTAAGCTCTCTCAATTCAGTCAGAGCCATGCGATAAGGAGGAATGGAGATGGGATGAGTGCCCGGCTCTAAGTCAATGCAAAAATCTATATCCCTATCCGGAGGCATACCAGGCAAATTGGTAGGAAACACTTTGTTGAATTCAGACACTACCGAAATAGACTCAATAGAGGGAGACTCAGCATCAACATCCTGAATATGTGCTAAATGCGCCAAACACCCCTGCCCTACCAGTTTCCTAGCCCGAATGAAAGATATGAGCTTAGCTGGCTTAGGCTTGTACACCCCTTCCCACTCTAACTTTTCCCTACTCGGGATCTCTATAGTCACATACTTAGCATTACAATTAAGCACAACATAATAGGGGGACAACCAAGTCATGCCTAAGATTATATCAAAGTCAACCATATCCAGAATAACCAAATCAGCTTAAGTCTGAAAACCTATAAACAGGACAGAACAAGCACGATAGACATGGGTGACTATGACAGCCTCTCCAACTGGGGTAGAAACATGGATGGGGGCATCAAGCAAATCACAAACTGCATCAAATCCGAAGGCAAACTGAACTGACACATATGAGTAAGTAGAACCCGGATCAAACAAAACAGTAGCCATCCAGTCACAGACAAGAATAGTACTTGTGATCACCGCATCAGACGCCTCAGCCTCAGTTTTTTCCAGAAAGGCATAAAACTGAGCCCTGTCATCTTGACGAGCAACCTCCTTGCCTGGCTGCACTATTCCTCTACCTGCATTACCATTTCCCCGGCCTCCATGGCCTTACTGATTTCCTCCTCGATAGTCGCCAACTGTGTAGTATATCTGAACAAGGCATGGAACTTAGCCTCATAAGCAGCTACAGTCATACCACCCTGCTCCAAGGCCATGAACTCATCCTTCTTGCCATCCCTCAAAGTCCAGGGCACATACTTCTCCAGAATCAAAGCATGGAACTGCATCCAAGTGAGTGGGGGCAAGACTGGCGATCTGCATTCCACATAGGCCCTCCACCACTGCTTAGCCTCACCTTGAAGCTGGAAGGTCACGAACTCTACCCCATGCTGGTATACAATGCCTAACTTGTGAAGCCTCTCATAGCAATCCAGAATGAACTCATAGGCATCCTCACTCTCAGAACCATGGAACACAGGCGACTTCAGCTTTAGAAACTTAGTCAACATCTCATGCTCAGTACCAGTCATCACGGGACCCAATAAGGGACAGAAAAAGGCATCAGTGCCTAATGCTCCACCCACTTTGGGAACAGTAGCAGCAATGGGGTGGTTGACCAGAGGTTGAACCGCTTGCATTGTGGGAAGGACTCCAGGGCCGACCAACCCCTTCTGAAAAGTCATGATCTGCTGAGCTAACACTGGGTCTAAGGGAGGAAAACCTGTAGTCTCAGCCTATGCATCCTTCTCGTCTTCGATCTCCACATTCTCTTCCACCTCTTCTTGGGGTGCATGAGGGGTCTTTTCCCTGGGAACATTCTCAACTGGGGCTCCACTCCTGGCGGGTGCTACCCTTCCTTGGCCCCTGCCCCTTCCTCTTCCTCTACCCCTACCTCGGCCACGACCTATTGCTGCGGGCTCCCCTGCTGGCTCATTGATGGAGGCTACGGGCCTGACTCCGTTGTATCACGTGTTAACCATCTGCAGGCAGAAGAAGGAAGGAGATTAGATACCAATTAGGATTACCAGATACCAATTGGAATCAAGTCATAGCACGAAAGAAGAAAAAGATAGAGAGATTTCCTAAAGTACTGTAGCCTCTCGAAGAAAAGTACAGACGTCTCCGTACCGTTCCGCAAGACTCTACTAGACTCTTTTTGGTACAATGAGATCAACAAACCTAGGGCTCTGATACCAACTTTGTCACGACCCAGACCGCCGTGATTGGCACCCACACTAACCCTCCGGTGGGATAACCACTACTACAACCCGACTAAGCAACTTAAAGAAACTAAAACATTTAAAGATACAGAAGCACGTTTAAATGACGAATTAATATAGAGTTCCCATAAACTCCGAAGGTTTAATAAAATAACTAAACATAACTCTTGAAGAAATTCAATCCCTAGAACCTGAAAGTCATTATACCAAAACTCTACTAATCAACAAGTCTAAGAAAATGGGGTGCACCCCGAAACTAAACATAAGTAAAGGTCTAATTATGTAGTCTGAGTCTGAAAAGAATGGACTAAACAAATGAAGGATCCATGGAAGCCTGAAAGAACTGGCTCACCCTCGAATCCGGTCTCGATCAATGATCCCCTAGCTGAGGTCTATCAGTAGCCGCCTGAAGATGCCCTGTACTCAACAAAGAACGAGCAAGTACAGTATCAGTACACGAAACCACAATGTACTGGTAGAATCACGCGGCTACTCCAGTAAGCGAAATATAAGCAAGTAATTACAACACAGTAAACACACATATATACAGAATGCACAATGTAATTATCATTTCAGGAGCAAGATACAATTTCCTAATATCAATGACAGGTAGACAAGAATGCAATAATCACAAGTGGTCCTTTCATGGAACCCACACCCAAACTGTTAGTGTGTTGGAACGTGACACCCGATCCAATATACATGTGTCAGAACGTAACACCCGGTCTAATATATGTGTCGGAACGTGACACCCAATCCAATATATATGTAGGAACGTGACACACAGTCTGGTCAGCACAACCACAATCACAATCACACCCATAATGAAAAGTACCCATAGTCACACAATCAAGTAACAGGTTCATGACATGTAATCGTGCACACAAAATCATTTCATTAGGTTCAATTCACGTTTCCCTATTCATATACACACATGAATACAATGAAGCAATTAGCAATCATATATATCCCCCAATAAGAAGTTGAACCATCACCTACCTCGAAACCAAGCCTTAATACTCCTAAGACACGTGAGCCTTCCCTTTCCGGAGTCTTTCAGCTCGTTCTTGATCTAAAACAAGCAATTAACGCAAGGATCCCTAAATAAGGTCCAATTTACCCGGATTATAACCAAAATTATCAACCCAAGGCCAAACCCAAGATCCTAATGTTCAACTAGGGCTTTTCCCACCATTAGCTTCAGGCCAAAACCCTTCCCCAATGATAATTACCCAAGATTCTAAGTTCTAAGAATCAACAAATGGATTAGGGATGTAATTATCTTACCTTTAGCGCTAGAACTCCTAGAAATCGGTCAAGAAACTGCCCTGGGTCGTCTCTTAGCTCTTAAGAATGAAGTTTTGCAGAAAATAATGATTTTGGGGTTTTTCCCCAATTTAAGTCGCGACTGTCCTGCCACAGCGGGACCCATCCCACCCTGGCGGGATTAATCCTGCCCGGGCGGCTTGACGGAGATAAAAACTCATAATTTGAGTTCCAAGCTCCTATTTCATAACACACCTTCAATCCTTGACGTTCTAAATCTACCCTTTCACCCCAAGATCAGTTTCAGGAGTTCTACTCGCCTGAATTCGATTCCGTAAAGCCGTACAGGCTCCTTAACATCTTGGTTATCCACTCGTGTGGTCAAACTCATAATTAAATCCCCCATCCATTACCAGACTTCCCTAGACCTCACCTGACTGAGATTTCATCCTAGTCTGGCCTAGGCTAGAAATTTACGTGTTACAACTAAGAAGTTTTCTGCCCAAATTCCTTCCCCATTGGCTTTTCCATAACGAAGGGAACAGATCGTTACACTATCTATCTATCTTTCTATCTATCTATCCATTTATTCGTCTATCCATCCATCCATCCACCCGTCCCTCCGTCTGTCCGTCCGTCCGTCCATTCATCCATCCGTCTTTCCATCCATCCATCCATCCATTTATTAAATAAATTCCTAAATTCTAAGGGTGCCATGTAGGCGGACCTAGAATTCTCTTTTTTTTTATATGTATAAGATTATTTCGTTTACTTAATTGTTTGAATGATTTTTAAGATGCAGTTTATGGTGCTGTAGCCAGTGAAGGTTTTTCTTTTTGAATTCCATTTTTTTGGTTTTGCCAGTTCCCAAATAATGTTTGACTACATTGCGTATAGAAATTGTACAATCATTTTGTCTTTCTAATCTCTATTGCTCTATTCCATAATTGCTCCTTCTGAGGAAGACGGGGTCTAGATCCCTTCATGACTCAAACATGATGTTCCTTTTGTATATTTTCTCCAGTGTGCATATTTTTGCAAAGATATTGCATTATTTATTCATTGTTTTGATGGATCTTTGAAGATATAATTATGAAGATGTTCTCCTGTTATGATCATTCCTATTTTTAAACGGAGGGAGTATTTCATAATATGCAAAAATTAACTTTGTTTGGTACATATTTCTGCTTTTCTGTAATCATTTACTCTATGTATAATGCAAAATTTACCATTACTCAAACTTTTTTGATAGCAATTTTTTCTCAAAAAGGCACATTTACACATTATCAAGAGATGAATTCGCTTTTAGGTACCACACTATGAATTTCTTGTTGACTAATTATATTAAGATAATGTACCCTGCGAGCTATGATAGAGAATATATATTATCCCATGTTTAAGTTTTCTTTGAAAACCTCTTTGGATATTTATAGGTCACAACCTCAACTTCATGCAACTTTCTACATAGATTAAGTAGGCCTATTAAAGAAAATAACTTCATGTAACTTTCCAAAAAACTTTCATCTGTTAACTTTTCTAGACAACCTTTTTACATTCCTCACTTCTCTCTCTAATTAAATGTCTACAAGGATATTTTTTTCCCAGTATCCTAGTTGTCACGAAATTATGTCACTACTATTATTTCGTATATGTATTCTACTATTCCTGTTTTCTACTCTTTATCATGTTATTATCTCATTATGTGTCAATTAAACTACCAGATTTTTTCAAGTAGAACAACGACAAATAAAACTTACTTTTGACAAGCAGTATTCGTAAAGTTCTTTCCATATCTATTTTGTAAGTTTTTATGGTAATAATATTTAATATGCAAATGTCAAATTGAAGTAGACCACTCTAAGAAGAAACTTATCACATCTACATCTTTATTTACTTTAATGTGACGTGATCTTTCTATAATGATTGACTGCTTGGTTATTATTTTATTCATAGTAAATATTTGACGTAATACAATTAGTATGAATTGGAGATATATATTTGTAAAATATATCCGAGTACCTTGAATGTATTTTTCTGTTGATTTTCATGTTATCTTTTAATGGGCATGTTTCTTACTAGTTATTTCTAGGAAAGACAGATGTGGATGGGTATATAACTAATTATTTTCTGGAATAAAAAATTTAGCGATATATATATATTAGATATATAGAGCAAAATCGACAAGTTTTGTATCTTATATTTGCGGCGGATGTCCTTGATTTTACTACCAAAATGAATTGCTCCATAGTCACTCTTCGAGTCACTAGGAAACAAAGGCTACGTTTCACAAACTAAATGTCAACTTTTGTTTGTTGATTTTCTTCTGAAGAAAGAAAGTTTTTCTTGTTTTTCAGTACTTCTAGTTTCTGTTCACTTTTTTTTCTTCTTTCCTTCCTTTCCAGAGAAGCGTTAGATAAAACAATTTTAAAATGGAGTTTCTTTACGTTGTAGCAACTACTTTGTAACTGTTCCCCCTTGTTTAAATTTATAGTTTATCATTTATTTTAGAGAGATATATTGGGTCGGATCAGGTCAAATCAAACTGGGTTGGTCCATATGGGTGACCCGCGACCCAAAAACTTACATATCCCACTTCACACATGGTGGACAAGACCCAAGCCAACACAACATCAACTAAACAGACAATTCATACGATAAATAGTTCGTGCGACCTGTGAGCATTAAGAGCTTACCATTAAGGTTTTACCCGCCCTACATAGGAATCCAATCACATGTGGAAGGAATTCACTACTTATATAAGAATACTCACAATACCCCTGACTTCATTCACTACTTCAGTAGTTATTTATTTGATCCCTCATCCTCTTAAATAAGTTAACTCGAGTTCATTTTTAACTTTATACACACAATTACACTCAATAATAATATGGTTAGTGCAATAGCCGACTTGTGTATATAAGTTTATTATCCAATTTATTGTCTTTCCTTTCTACTCGAATCTATCTATTCCTATTCAACTGCTTTCCTAGATATATATTGCATTGCCGAATCATTCATGGTATTAGTAGCATGCTAAAGTAGCAACATCGATTGAAACTTCAAGAAACAACAAAAGGTCAAAGGGTATTTCATTGAAAAGTCATTTTAACTTTTCGTGGTCTCACACAATGAAGAAGCAGGGAACATTCTTTCATTGACCCATTGATCGCTTGACACACGTGGTATGAAACATGTGCTATGATGTTTTCACCTTATACTGGTGTATGTGTCTCATTTTTTCGATTATCCAACATCTTACAGACCTTGGTCTAAACAACTCCAAGTGTTTAACCCTAGTTCCTCTCTTCAGTGATCCTTAAATTCATTTTCTTAGAGAAACTTTTGTCTGGCTCATAAAAGAAGTCATAATATGGTGGTGAAACTCATGTCTTCACGTTCCTCGACTTAAGAGGCGATTGCTCGTGTGAGAGAGCCAACCTTGCGACTTGTTTGACACACTTTCTTTCTTACAAAATATCACATGCTTATTATTTTTGAATATAAATCCAATAGTATTATATAGAAGACAATATTTTAACAATAAAGTTATTTTACAGTACTGAAATATCATCAAATCCTAAGCAAACCTAGAGTCTTAACATGTTTTAAAAACAAGTCTCTAGAGATGGACTTTATAAAAGGATCAGTTATCATTTCACAGGTAGGAATGTATTGCAAAGTTATTTCTCCACTTGCCGCTACGTCTCTCACAAAGTTATACTTGATGTCAATATTTTTGGTTTTGTTGTGATACTTAGGATACTTCGTGTATGCGATAGCCGCTTGACTGTCACAACATAGAATCATGGGACCCTTTGAATTCTTTGCAATACTTAAATGTTCAAAGGATCTCTTTAACCAAACAACTTCTTGTATTGCAGACGCACAAGCCACGAATTCAGATTCCATGGTTGAAAGAGCTGTGCAAGTTTGCTTCTTACTTTTCCATGAAATAGCACCACCATTTAGTAAGAAAGCATAACCGGATGTTTATTTTCTATCATTCTAGTCACCAGCCCAAGAATCTGTATAACCTCTTATGAATAAATCAGATCCACTATAACACAATGTATGGTCCACAGTTCCCTTCAGGTATCAGAATATTCTCTTTACTGCTTTCCTATGATCTCTTCTAGAATTGAATTGATACATGCTTACCAGACTCACGACATAACAAATGTTTGGGCGAGTACACATCATAACATACATCAAACTCCCGACATCACTAGACTAAGGAACTCGAGACATGTCTTCCTTTTCTTTTTCAGTCTTTGGACACATTTCAAGGATTAAAGTTTCACCCCTTACTATAGGAGTATCCATGTATTTGCAATTATTCATCCGAAAATGTTCCAATATTTTCTTTATATAAGTTTCTTGAGATAAAACTGAAAAATTTGTTGGAACGATCTCTTTGGATCTTAAAACCTAAAATATAGTTTGTTTCACCCATATCTTTCATATCAAATGATTTTGAAAGGCTTGACTTAAAATTTTTCACATACTCCAAATTATTTCCAGCTAATAAAATATCATCTACGTAAAGAGAAAGAATTACAAAATTTCTATTGGAATTTTCCACATAGATGCAATAGTCTTCATCGATCATGGTGAAATCAAATGACATCACCTCCTTATGAAATCTCAGGTACCATTGCCTTGAAGATTGCTTTAGGCCATAAATTGATCTTTTCAATTTACAAACTTTCTTTTCTTGTTCTTTAATAACGAAACCTACTGGTTGTTTCATATAGATTTCCTCATTTAATTCTCCATTGAGAAAAATGGACTTCACATCCATTTGGTGTAATTCTAGATCTAAGTGTGCAACATTAATAGCTAAAAGTAATCGTATGAAGGTAAACTTTACAACTAGTGAAAAAGTTTCCTCATAGTCTATTTCAACTTCTTGAATAAAACCTTTTCCACCTATCCTGCTTTATGTATTTCTATTGACCTATCCGATTTGCGTTTAACTTTGAGAATCCATTTATTTCCAATAGCTTTACATTCCTTAGGAAGGTCAACTAGATCCCAGACTTTGTTGGTTTTCATGGACTCTAATTCTTCTTTCATTGCTTTTAACCATTCATCCCTTTTAGGGCTTGATAAAGCCTCAGTAACAGAATTAGGTTCATCCAATTCTATAGGAGATACCAAGAACACATAATCCTAAATCTCATACGATCGTTTAGGTACGCCTTTTCTAGTACTCTTACGTATTTGAAGTTCAGATTCCTCTATAGGATTTTGGAATTCATTATTCCCACTTGGACCAGGAATTATTTCTTGATCCTTTGAATTATCAAGTATGTGTCACCTGATCTTCTGAATTCAACATTTCACAGAGAGGCTCAACTTCATCTATTTTATCTTTTTTGGGAAAATCATATTTCAAAAATCTGACATCTCATGATACAATTTCAGTAATATTTCCATCCTCAATTTCATCAATGAACATATATGTCAAGACCCGAGCCTATACCCTGGACGTGACCGACACTCGAGAACCATTGTTGGTCCCCAAGTAAACCCTTGGCCTGGCTCAATACTCAGTGGAAGACTTACTCAACAATATATGACCTCAATTTGAAAAGATCAACTCAAATGTCTCAAGATACATAACTTAGAATATTTAAATTATTTAACTTGCCATAAAAGGAAACTCAAGTCTTAAACATTAACAATGGAAATGGAAAAGACTCCTCGAAACACTACTGTCTATGAAACCTCTAATAACTATGATAGACATCGGGACAAGACCCACGACATCTTAACAAGAATGAAACTAAAAGTGGAACCCTCCGGAAGCAAGGAGGCTCACCAAAGCTGACTGGGACTGCAAGTGGTATAAATGGAGTGCTTGTTGATGACCTTGAATACCTGTATCTGCATCATCAAAAGATGCAGGCCAAATGATGTTAGTACATTGAATGTACGAGCATGTAAGTGAAACTCAGAAGCATAAATATAGGCTTGAACTGATAAAAGATAAACATATTCACCTCATCTCAACTCAACTCAACTCAACTCAACTCAACTCAACTCAAGAATACTCAATCAACAATAAAGATGCAATTTATATAAAGATTTTAAAATAGTAGATAATAACTCAGTGTATATAAAAATATACAATAATAAAATCTTTACTCTTATTTGGGAGATTCTCTAACCGACAACCATCACTATGAGCTACGTGATGATACAATATCTCACCCACGCTTCCAAAATCATTTTATACCTTTCCGGAGTATAGAACATCCTCAACTACGTGGATCCACTAAGCTATGCTTAAACCAATAAGGAATCATCTAAAAAGGATGATCCTTTACCCATGTTGGCATACATGGTTTATGAGGATTTTGAGTTGTCTGAACTCATCCCTATATCTGTAACGACCTGTTCCCGTCGTTATGAAAAAGCCAATGGGGAAAGAATTTGGGCCAGAAAACTTTTGAGTAGTGACTTGGGAATTTCTAGCCTAGTCCAGATTTGGATGAAATTTGAGTCATGCGAGGTATAGAAAAATCTGTTAATGAATGAGAGATCTAATTATGATTTTGATTATATGAGTAGATAGCTAGGACATTAAGGAACCCGTATGACTTTACAAAATCGAGTACGGGTGAGTAGAACTCCCAAAATTGATCTTAGAATGAACGGATAGTTTTTGAATGTCAAGGGTTGAAGGTGTGGTGCAAAATGGGGGCTTGGAACTCAAATTCCAATATTCTGTCTCCGTGCAGGCCGCTGTAGCGGGATGGGTCCTGCTGTAGCGGGACAGTCGCGACTTAAATAGGGTAAAACCCCCCAAAAATGTTATTTTCTGCAAAAGTTCGTTCTTAAGAGCTAAGAGACGACCCAGGACATGTTTTTGAGAGTTTTCCACCTCTTCTAGCGCTAAATGTAAGGTTTTTACTCCCCTAATCCATTTTTCGATCCATAGAACTTAGATTCTTGGGTAATTAGTAGTGGGGGAAAGTTTTGACCTGAAATTAGTGGTGGAAAAATCCCTAAATTGGGTATTGGGATCTTCGGTTTGACCTAGGGTTGATAATGTTGATTATAATCTGGGTAATTAGGCCTCGTTTATTGATCCTTGTATTTAATTTTTGTTTTTAGACCACGAACAAGAGGAAAGAATCCTGAAAAGGAAGATTCAAGTGCCTTAGGGGGATTCAAGCTTGGTTTCGAGGTAGGTGATGATTTGATTTCAAGTTTGTGTGATGTATGTTAGTATTTAATTCATTGTAATGCATGTATGTATGCGAATGCTGCACTATTTATCACACTTAATGTAAATGAGTATGAATGAATGATTGTAAGCCATGAATCAACACTTGATTGTATGATTATGAGAATGTACATCGTGATTGTGATTGTGGCATGTTGAATGGATCGGGTGTCACATTCCGACACACTATCTGGGATTGGATGTCACGTACCGACATACATTTGGATCGGGTGTCACGTTCCGACACACTAACTTGGATCAGGTGTCACGATCCAGCACACTAACAGTTTGGGTATGGGTTCCATGAGGGGACCATTGACTTGTCATATATGCGTATTGTTGAGAATGTGGAATTGTACATTGCTCCTGAAATGATAACTGATATTGTATATGTTTGGTATATGCGTGTTTACTATGTTGTGACTTCTTATATATATGTTTCACTTACTGGAATAGCCGCGTGATCCTACCAGTACACTGTGGTTGTGTACTGATTCTGCACTTGCTCCTTCTTTGTTGAGTATAGGGCATCTTCAGGCAGCTACGGACAGACCTCGTTTAGGAGATCAGTGAGCAAGATCAGATTCAAGGGTGAGCTAGTTCTTTCAGGTTGCCATGGGTCCTTCAATTCTGTTTAGTCCATTCCTTTCGAACTTAAACTGTTTAGTAGTATGCTTATGTTAGTTTCGGGGTTGTACCCCTTTCTTAGACTTGTTGCACTTTAGATGTTTTGGTACAATGACTTTCAAGTTCTAGGGGTTAAACTTATGCAATAGTTTGTTTAGTTGTTTTATCAAACCTTTGGAGTTTATGGAAACTCCATATTCCTTTAGACATTTAAACCTGCTTCCATATCTTTAAATGCTTAGTTTAGTCGGGTTGTAGTAATGGTTCTCCCACATGAGGGTTAGTGTGGGTGCCAATCACGATGGTCTGGGTCATGACAAAGTTGGTATCAAAGCCCTAGGTTCGTTGATCTCATTGTACCAAAACGAGTCTAGTAGAGTCTTTCAGAACGGTACAGAGACGTCTGTACTTTTCTTCGAGAGGCTATAGGACTTTAGGAAATCTCTCTGTCTTTTCTCCTTTCGTGCTAAGACTTGATTCCAATTGGTATCTGGTGATCCAAATTGATATCTAATCTCTTTCACTCTTCTATTCGAGGAAGGGTAGCACCCGCCAGGGGTGAAGCCCCAGTTGAGGATGTGCATAGACTATCGATAGTTAAATAGGGTCACCATTCGGAACAAGTATCTATTGCCTTGGATAGATGATCTTTTTGACCAGTTGCAGGGTGCATCGGTTTTCTGTAAGATTGATCTAAGGTCTGATTACCATCAGTTAAAGATTAGGCCTGAGGATATACCAAAAACAACATTCAGGATTCGTTATGGGCACTACGAGTTTCTAGTGATGTTGTTTGGGTTGACAAATGTGCCTGCAGCTTTCATGAGTTTGATGAATGGTGTGCTCAAACCATTTCTGGATTCGTTTGTGATTGTCTTTATTGATGACATTTTGGTTTATTCGAAAAGTAAGGAAGAGCATGCCGACCATCTTCGTATTGTTCTGGGTGTTCTTGGGAGACAAAAATTGCATGCTAAATTTTCCATGTGTGAGTTCTGGTTGGATTCAGTTGCCTTTTTGGGGCATGTAGTTTCAAGGGAAGGGGTAATGTAGATCCCCAAAAGATCGAAGCAGTCAAGAATTGGGTCCGGTCTAGTTCTGTGACTGAAATTAGAAGTTTTGTAAGGGACAGATAGATAATGAACACCATTACTTTGGAAAATGCATTTAGTATTGTTGTTATAACATGTATGGGTTTCTTAGTAAATGATGAAATTATGTGCGACAATTGAGGTTGGAATCTCTACTACGATTTCCTAGATTGAGTGTAGATAAAAAAAGGTCATGATACGACTACTCCAATAGCAGTGATGTTTACTTGGTTAAGTTATTAAGTGTGTTACAATAATGGAGAACCTGGACATATGAGGAGAGATTGTCCCCACCCGCACATGTTTGACCCCGTGCAGCAGCAGACCAGAGTAGTGGTACCAGCAAGCAGCGGTAGTAATGGCAGAGGACATCCACAAGGTGGGCGAAGAGGAAATCAGAGAGGCCGTGGAGGCCGGAAAAATGGTAATGTAGGTAGAGGAGCAGTGCATCCAGGCAAGGAGGTTGCCAGTCAAGATGGCAGGGCTTAGATTTATGCCTTTTCGGGGAAGACCGAGGCTGAGACGTCTGAGGCAGTGATCACATGTGCTGTTATTGTCTGTGACCGGATGGCTACAATTTTGTTTGATCTGAGCACTACTTATTCATAAGTGTCAGTTCAGTTTGCCTTGGGATTTGATATGGTTTGTGATGTACTTGATGCCCCCATCCATGTTTCCACCCCAATTGGAGAGTCTGTCATAGTCACCCATGTGTATCGTGTTTGTCCTGTCTTGTTATTGGGTTTTCAGACTTGGACTGATTTGGTTATTCTAGATATGACTGACTTTGTTATAATCTTAGGCATGACTTGGTTGTCCCCCTATTATGATGTGCTTAATTGTAATTCTAAGTCGGTAACTCTAGAGATCCCAGGAACGGAAAGGTTAGAGTGGAAAGGGGTATACAAGCCTAAGGCAGCTACGGTCATAACTTTTGTGCGGGCTAGGAAACTGGTGGGGCAGGGGTGTTTTGCGTGTTTGGCTCATATTTGAGATGTTGAGTCTCCCTCTATTGAGTCTCTTCCTGTAGTGTCTGAATTCAAGAAAGTGTTCCTGCCGATTTGCCTGGTATGCCTCCGGATAGAGATATAAATTATTGCATTGACTTGGAACCTGGCACTCGCCCCATCTCCATTCCTCCTTATCGCATGTCTCCGACAGAATTGAGAGAGCTTAAAAGCTTAAATCCAGGAGCTTCTTGATAAAGGTTTCATCCGTCCTAGTGTTTCCCCGTGGGGTGTTCCTGTCTTGTTGTTAAGTAGAAGGATGGTAGTATGAGGAATAGTGGTTTATCTTAACCCATAAAGGAGTGGATCGATACCGTAATGACAAGCTTATGGATAAAGAAAGTCTCATTGAGTAAACTTGGGTGAAGGCAATTAAAGATTTTAGTAAGAAAGTGCGTATAAAATTAGGTTAGTCCTTTGAATTTGATGGGTATACCTGAGTTTGAGGTGTCATGTCGATGAAAAGGTTGACTTCGTAGTGATACCCAGGGCTAACTGAGCATAATGGTAATAAGAGTTTGTGATGGATTGTGATGGGATGAATCTATATAATAAGATTGTTGGTTAAGCAAATTTTGTATAAGTAATTACGACTTGCGAGTATCTAAGGTTGTGGTTTTCTAATAATTGGTGAGTAATGTGGTTGTATGGAAAGTTTTAAGAGATGGTGGGACACCACTCGAATAGAATTTAAAAGAGTTAGAGTCATAATGAAAGAAAAATAGTGGGATGTAGTACAACCTTTAGAGAGAGGCGAGAGCAAGAATATTTCATTGATTGCAAAGGCTAAAGAGGTATCTTCAGAGGGGTAGATAATTGGGTTCAGAGACGCGTGAATTCATTCATTTTGATATGGCTATGGTAATAGTATCACGGGTCCAAAATATTAGTTAAAAACTATTGAAAAAGACTTGAGAAAGGAGTGTACATACATTAGCTCGAGTGTGATGATAATTGCTTTGTTTTTGGTTTTGAGTTTAGTAATGAGTACGATTGAATTTTTAGCGAAAGCTATTGTAAGATTGATGGAGAGGCAATCAATGATAAGCGAAGATCCATGAATCTACAAAAATCTTCAAGGTATAAGCTAATATTGATAGATAAGGGGATTGTGTTATACGGTTGAATCTACAATTCAAATTTTTCATTGTAAATCTACATTCGTGGTGATATATTTTGTCAAGGTATGAATTTGTAAGGAGAGAAATGATCAATTATATCAGGTATTGAACCTTTGAAAGGACTTACACCTTGTTTGAGTCGTAAAGTTTATTAATCTTGATTTTTAAAGTACCTAAGAAAGGTTTTCATTTAAAAGTGTTGGTTTAGAGTAAGGTAAATGGTCGGAGTTTTCCTGATGGTTTTTAGTATTGAGAGTGTGGACTTTAGTCGAATGATGTGAAGAGTATGTGGAGTCAACTGAATGGAAATGACTGGTATCGACTCTTCAGAGGAAAACCTTTGGTGTTATTCAATACTTATTCCGTAAATTCTTATGTGACCATCTATTTCATTTTGTACGTGGTTGTGAGTATGATTCACTAGCTATGCTTACGTGTGTTTTCATTTTTGTGGGTGGATCCCTAGTGGTGGATTAGGTGTACCGATCCTGCGATGTTCTCTTGGTTGAGTGGGATGATTGGGAATATTTGGTTATTTCAGATGCCATATTTTATGTTGTCTTGGAGTTGTTAAAGTATTTCAGTAGTTCTACATATACCACCTTACTTATGAGAATTCATAGAAGAGCTACCATGCGTAATTATGGTTTTCTGACAATCTTAATATTCATCTAGTCGTCGAGGTCACGTATTGATTGTGTGTGGTTGAATGTGGGGATCATTGGGTCCAATTCTACTATTCTTAAGGGTAATCTACAATCACAATTACTAAATCTAGCATTCGATAGTGTTGTTAGGGGGTTTGTATGCTTGGAAATATCCCTCGATAAGTATCTGATGTCTAAAGATCAAATTTTTATAACTTCAGCTCATGGGAATTTATGTCGTAAGATGGAGATGTTGATAAGAACTATGGTTGTTTGGGTATTATGAGTGTGTGTTGGTTGGTTCAGGCTCACTTCTAATTGTAGCGAGTATTGATTTAGAATTTTATCATACTTATGTGAGAAAGGATTCGTCCTGATGATTGTGTCGAGGTCCTGTATAACACGTTGGGGACATGGGTACGATCAACTTTCGTGGTTATTGGGAATCGCTTTTGTTGTTAGTTAAGTCTACATACAACAATAATTATCCCTCGAGTATTGAGATGACTTCATTGAGGCATTGTATAAGAGTATGTGTAGGTATTCAATTGGTTGGTTGGGGACGGAGATTACATCATAAAGTGAGACTCAGTTTTGTTAAACCAAGACCTTCAGTATGAGGAAGAACTGGTTGCAATTCTTGATCGCGATGTACGGAAGCTGAGGACCAAGGAGATAAAGTCCGTGAAAGTTCAATGGGAGCATCGTCCGTTTGAGGAAGCTACTTGGGAAACCAAGAAGGACATGCGAGACAAGTATCCCCAGCTATTCGACGAATCAGATACTACTCTACTCTTACCTTATCTAAGTTTTTCCTAGTTTATCACTCGGGGACGAGTGATGGGTAAATTGGTATCTATTGTAACGACCTGTTCCCGTCTTTATGGAAAAGCCAATGGGGAAAGAATTTGGGCCAGAAAACTTTTGAGTAGTGACTTGGAAATTCCTAGCCTAGTCCAGATTTGGATGAAATCTGTGTCATGTGAGGTCTAGGGAAATCTGGTAATGAATGAGAGATCTAATTATGATTTTGATCATATGAGTCGATAGCTAAGACGTTAAGGAACCCGTACGACTTTACATAATCAAATTCGGGTTAGTAGAACTCCCAAAACTGATCCTAGCGTGAACGGGTAGTTTTTGAATGTCAAGGGTTGAAGGTGTGTTGCGAAATGGGGGCTTGGAACTCAAATTCTAACATTCTGTCTCCGTGCAGGCCGGTGTAGCGGGATGGGTCCCGCTATAGCGGGACAGTCGCAACTTAAATAGGGTAAAACCCCCCAAAAATATTATTTTCTGCAAAAGTTCATTCTTAAGAGATAAGAAACGATCCAGGGCAAGTTCTTGACATTTTCCACTTCTTCTAGCGCTAAAGGTAAGGTTTTTACTCCCCTAATCTATTTTTCGATCCGTAGAACTTAGATTCTTGGGTAATTATTATTGGGGGAAGGTTTTGACCTGAAATTAATTGTGGAAAAAGCCCTAAATTAGGTATTAGGATCTTGGGTTTGACCTAGGGTTGATAATGTTGATTATAATCCAGGTAATTAGGCCTTGTTTATTTATCCTTGTATTAAATTGTTGTTTTTAGAACACGAACAAGCGGAAAGAATCCGGAAAGGGAAGATTCAAGGGCCTTAGGGGGATTCAAGCTTGGTTTCGAGGTAGGTGATGGTTTGATTTCATGCTTGTGTGATGTATGTTAGTATTTGCTTCATTGTAATGTATGTATGTATGCGAATGTTGCACTATTGATCACACCTAATGTAAATGAGTATGAATGAATGATTGTAAGCCTTGAATCAACACTTGATTGTATGATTATGAGAATGTACATTGTGATTGTGATTTTGGCATGTTGAATGGATCGGGTGTCACATTTCGACACACTAACTGGGATTGGATGTCATGTACCGACATACATTTGGATCGAGTGTCACGTTCCGACACACTAACAGTTTGGGTATGGGTTCCAAGAGAGGACCATTGACTTGTCATATATGCGTATTGTTGAGAATGTGGAATTGTACATTACTCCTGAAATGATAACTGATATTGTATATGTTCGGTATATGCGTGTTTACTATGTTATGACTGCTTATATATATGTTTCACTTACTGGAATAGCCGCGTGATCCTACCAGTACACTGTGGTTGTGTACTGATTCTGCACTTGCTCCTTCTTTGTTGAGTACAGGGCATCTTCAGGCGGCTACGGACAGACCTCATTTAGGAGATCAGTGAACAAGATCAGATTCAAGGGTGAGCTAGTTCTTTCAGGCTGCCATGGGTCCTTCAATTCTGTTTAGTCCATTCCTTTCGGACTTAGACTGTTTAGTAGTATGCTTATGTTAGTTTCGGGGTTGTACCCCTTTCTTAGACTTGTTGCACTTTAGATGTTTTGGTACAATGACTTTCAGGTTCTAGGGGTTAAAATTCCGCAATAGTTTGTTTAGTTGTTTTATTAAACCTTTGGAGTTTATGGAAACTCCATATTCCTTTAGACATTTAAACCTGCTTCCGTATCTTTAAATGCTTAGTTTTTTGTTAAGTTGCTTAGTCGGGTCGTAGTAATGGTTCTCCCACCGGAGGGTTAGTGTGGGTGCCAATCACGACGGTCTGAGTCGTGACAATATCGGTGCTCAATACTACTTCCAATAATATAACTCATGCTCAATGTTTGAAAACATTCCTCATCCTCAAACTTGAGATTATTACTCAAAAGATTCTCTTAAAGGGGATAATACTCAAAACTCCTCGTGAACTCATTTTAGAAATCAAGATTTCTTCTCGTTTTAAATGTAAAAGCATTTACACTTGGGAATACTTAGTTTCCTTATTATTCATTTTGAAACATGAAATCAACTCTCCTCATTCTCATACTCAAGTACTCAAGTCTTACATCAAGTTTTTTAAAAAGTTGTAAAAGACTTCTCAAAATGACTCAAAGGACCTTCTCAAACTTTTTTTTTAATTAAATGAGGGCACAAAGGCCCATTTATTGACAAATAAGAAAACAAAAAATACATCCGGTCCAAACAATAATAAAAAGTTGCAAAAGGAAACAACAAAAAAAGCAAAAAAAAAAAAAAGATCAAAAAGGAAAGAAAATAAACAGACACACATTAAGAAATATCTGGAGAGACAAGGATTTCAGCCTTCACTCTCCTGATCTATACACTCCTTGTTGATTTTTTCCATCCACAACAAGATTAATCGACATCAATCAACGTTGAGCTCGATCATAGCTTGGAAAATTTCATCTAGCATTTGAAGATCATCAACTATCAAATTTGATTCTTCAACATCCATGGCTGTCCACTTTTATCAGATCAAAGTGAATGGATCTATCTTTATTGTAGCCAATGCTATTGAGATGTATGCCTTCGACTAAGCTGAGTACACTTTATCTTGCTATTATAAATCATGATTTCTTTCCCCTCTCTATATCTCAATGGGTTGAATCTCAACAGAGATTGATACCACCATCTGAGGTCAAGATTAGAGAAAGAAAGACGTAATTTTTAATGACTAAAAGAAAAGATAGTTTTTGCAGATTACAGAGAGACAAAGGGGCCGATTGATTTCCCTCCTTCAAAACCAATGACCTGATTTGGTATTATTTGAACACCTCAAAGCTCTCACCAGGTGCATATACACAAACCAATATGAAATTACTTCATTCAATAGTTAAAAAATTAAGATACTAACAGCCGATTTTAAATTGTATGTACCATGGACAATAACCTGCATAAGGTTGTTTAACTGTATGACTTGTTTAACTTTATGACATATCAATTTGTTTGTCTTCTTCTTATTTGAGGAGTTCCGCTTTTGTCCAAGTTTATAATTCTCCGTCCTTCCGTAGGAATGTCTTGACCGTTATTAAATTGATAATCACCTGCAAAATCAAAAACTAGGTTAGCAAAATAATCTGCAAGAGTATTTCCTTCCCGAAAGGAATGTTGTACTCTTGCGATTACAAAACTCCTCAAACAGTTTATGGAAGTAATCTCCAAAGACACACTTCAAGGAATATCCCATCTCCCTTCAAATAATTGTACCATGGCCATAGAATCCGTTTCAATAATGACATGTGATAAAGAATGCTTCTTACAAAAAGCCAACCCCTCTCTTAATCTTTACTTGAATTTGAAATGTTAATTCAAGAGTTATGATTTGGATATATAGGATCACTCAATAATTAGATGAAGTTTGGATAGTTATAATTAGGAAGAGAGTGAAGATACGATTTCAAAGAAACGCATACGAGACGAAAAATGGAGGCGAAAGGGGCTTGACATCCCAAGCGCATCAGTGGCGCGCCACACCAGCCCTCATTTACTGGGGGTCTGATTGGGTGCAATGCTGGCGCATCGCGCCAGGCCTGCATTATTCGGGGTATGATTGGGCGCACTACTGGCACGTCATGCCAGGTTTGCATTTAGTGGGGGTCTAATTGGGTGCACTGCTGGCGCATCACGCCAGGCTTGCATTTAGTGGGGGTCTAATTGGGCGCACTACTGGCGCGTCGCTCCAGGCCCCTGGCGCTATGGGGCGCACAGCCCCAACCCAAATCTAGAAAACCCGATAAATTTTCTTCTTTGATTTTTGGTTCTAACTCACCTAGAAATGATTGATTTCTTCCAAACTCCCTTAGATTCGTAAACCCAAGACAAGTAAACGAAAAGCCACTCAAAATTTCTCAAGAACAACCCTCAAACGCAAGACCCTCACCTCAAGAACTCAATAAGATTATCAATATACTCAATCTTATGAACAAATTAAATAAGAAAACTCATGATTGGCATAAGGGTGAACAAACCCATCACTATGAAAACTTACATACCTCGATAGAACCACGTTCTTGGAGATTTCCCCAAATTGTTGAAGAACTTCTTGAAATCTCCTTTTTTTCTCCTCTTGAACTTTGCCCTAGTTTTCTTGAACTCTTTATACTTTAGTGAAAAGTAGTTTTAATCAACTTTGACCACTAATTGAGTAAACAAAACGTGTAGCCTAGTGGGGTAAGGAAAAGACCAAAATACCCCTCTTTAATTCGAATCAATTTCCTTAACTGGACAAGCTGAAGTCAAATGGGCATATCTCCCTCATCCGACTCAGAATTTAGCAAACTCGGTGGTGTTGGAAAGAGGACTCAACGACCTTCGATTTGATATCTCATGGGCCACCTAAATCAACCTATCCTAATGTTATGGTTGTTTGAAGTTGACCCAAAACTCAGAATTTAAGAATAACTGCATTACTCTCAAATTGGCTATTTCCAATTTAGTTCTTTCTAAAATTAGCTCTTTCTAAGACTGAGTTGTTATAATATCTCCCCCTTCGGAACATTCACCCTCGAATGAGATCACTCTAAATAGAACTGAGGGTAGAGACATCTAACACCCTACTCAACACCCAACATGCATTTTAACACAACATAACATATCAATTTAAATAGTGTTTTACAAAAAGACATTAACTTGGTCTAGAATTTCTCTGGAAGCAAAGATATGTGGGTATCTCTTCTTCGTATCCTCCTCAGCCTCTCAAGTAGCTTCCTCAACAAAATGATTCCTCCATAAGACCTTGAATGATGCAACTTCCTTGGTTTTCAACTTGCGAACCTAACAATCAAGTATCTCAACGGGTACCTCCTCATAAGATAGGCTATCCTTAATACCAATATTTTCAGTAGGTATAATAAGTGAAGGATCACCCATACACTTTTTCAACATAGAAATGTTAAATACCGGATAGACTGCTGCTAACTCTGACAGTAGCTCCAACTCATAAACTATATTGCCAATTCTCTTGGATATCCTATGAGGACCAATAAACCGAGGACTGAGCTTCCCCTTCTTACCAAATCTCATAACGCCCTTCATGGGTGAAACCTTCAAGTAGACCCAATCATCCACCTCAAACTCCAAGTCTCTTCTCTTAACATCTGTATAGGATTTCTGATGACTTTGTGTTGTTTTCAACCTTTCTTGAATGATCTTCACTATCTCCATAGCTTGATGAACCAAGTATGGTCCTATCAACCCAGCTTCACCAACCTCAAACCATCCAATAGGAGATCTACATCGTCTCCCATAAAGAGCCTCATAGGGACCCATCTGGATGCTAAAGTGATAACTATTGTTGAACGCAAACTCTATGAGAGGAATTGATCATCCCAATTACCTTTCAAATTGATCACACAAGCCCTCAACATATCCTCTAAAGTTTGAATTAAGTGCTCTGCTTGACCATCAGTCTGAGGATGGAAAACAGTACTCAAATTTACCTTTGAACCCAAACCTTTCTGGAAAGATTTCCAAAATTGTGCGGTGAATTGCGCACCTCTATCTGTAATGATCAATACTGGAACTCCATCAAGTCTGACTATCTCTTGAATATATTACCTGGCATAATCTTCTGTTGAAAAGCTAGTCTTTATCGGTAAGAAATGAGCTGATTTAGTCATCCGATCTACAATCACCCAAATTGAATCATGCTACCTGTGAGACCGCGACAAACCAGTAATGAAATCCATATTGATCATTTTCCACTTCCATTCTGAAAGATCTTTATTATGAGCCATACCACTGGCTTTTTGTGCTCTACTTTGACTTGTTGGCAATTCGGGCACTTAGCGATGAACTCTGCAATACACCTCTTTATACTAATCCACCAATAGATTTCTCTCAAGTCACGGTACATTTTTGTGGAACCAGGATGGATAGAGTATCTGGAGCTATGAGCTTCCTCCATGATCCTCTTTTGGAGTTCATCCACCTTTGGTACACACAATCTACCTTGATACCTCAACACACCATCTCCCTCTTGTTCAAAAACCATTAATTTTTGCTTATGAATATTTGCCTTCAATTCAAGCAAAACAGGATCTTGGTTTCTGTTTCACTTCATACACTAGTGATGATTCAGCCCTATTCATCACCACCACTCCACCTTCGTTGGAATCCATTAACCAGACTCCAAATCATGCAAGTCTGTGCACATCTTTGGATAATTTTTTCTTTCTTTCCTCAACATGGGCAGTACTACCCATTGATAACCTGCTCAAAGTATCAACAACAACATTAGCCTTACTTGGGTGATAACGAATACTCATGTCATAATCCTTGAGTAACTCCAACCACCTCATCTGTCTAAGATTAAGCTCTTTCTAACTGAATACATACTGAAGACTCTTGTGATCGGTGAACACATCTACATGAACACCTTAAAGATAGTGATGCCATAGTTTCAAAGTAAACACTATAGCAGCCAACTCGATATCATGAGTCGGGTAATTCTTCTCGTGAATCTTAAGTTGTCTAGTGGCATAAGCTATAACTTTGCCTTTCTGCATTAATACAAAACCCAGTCAAACTCTGGATGCATCACAATACACCACAAAGCCTTATGTACCCTCTGGTAGGGTCAATACTGGGGCAATAGTTAACCGGGATTTCAATTTCTGAAAGTTTTTCTCACAAGCTTTGGACCATTGAAACTTCATTGTCTTTTGAGTCAACTTTGTCAACGGGGACGAAATTGATGAAAACCCCTCGACTAACCTCATATAGTAACCAACCAATCCCAAGTAACTCCTTATATTAGTTGGAGATGTGGGCATGGGCCACTTCTGCACTGCTTCAATATTTTGAGTGTCCACTCGAATTCCTTTACCAGAAACAATGTAGCCTAAGAATACCATAGACTCAAGCAAAAAATCACACTTGGAAAATTTGGCAGACAACTCTCTATCTCTAAGAGTTTGAAGAACTACTCTGAGATGACTTGCATGATCCTCCTCATTCCTCAAATAAATCAGAATGTCATCAATAGACACGATAACAAACATGTCCAGATATGGCTTAAATACTCTGTTCATAAGGTCCATGACCACTGCAGGAGTATTAGTCAAACTAAAAGACATGACAAGAAACTCATAATGACCATAGCGGGTACTGAATGATGTCTTCGGGATGTCACTTTCCCTTACTCTCAACTGATGATAGCCTGATCTGAGGTCTATCTTAGAAAATCAAGTGGCACCCTGAAGTTGATCGAATAGATCATCAATTATCGGAAGGGGATACTTATTCTTTATGGTAACCTTGTTCAATTGGTGGTAATCAATACACATCCTAAGAGAACCATCTTTCTTCCTCACAAATAAGACCGGAGCGCTCCAAGGCGAGACACTAGGTCGAATAAATCCCTTATCAAGAAGGTCTTTCAACTGCACTTTTAACTCTTTCAACTCAGCTGGAGCCAATCTATATGGAGGAATAGAAATAGGTCGAGTATCAAGAAGAATATCTATGCCGAAGTCTATTTCTCTCTCAAGAGGGACTCCGGGAAGATCATCTGGGAAGACCTCTGGAAACTCACTCACAACAAGAACTGACTCAATAGGTAGTGTCTCAACACTAGAGTCATTAACTCGGACTAAGTGATAGATGAACCCCTTGGAAACTAACTTTCTGGCCTTAAGGTACATAATAAAACGACCCTTAGGCACTGCTAAACTACTCCTCCACTCTATAACTGGCTCATTAGGAATCTGGAACTTAACTACTTGAGTTCTACAATCAACTGAGGCATAACAAACATGAAGCCAGTTCATACCTAGAATAACATCAAAGTCCACCATGTCTAACTCGACTAAGTCAGCCATGGTGTCCTTCTAATTGACAGAGATGGTACAATCACGATAAAGTCTCTCAGCTAGAATAGACTCACCAACAGGTGTGAAAACACTGAAGGGCTCAAGAAGTTGCTCAGGAAGGATATCAAATCTCATAACAATATACGGAGTCACAAAAGATAGACTCGCACCTGGATCAAGCAATGCATATACATCAAAAGTAAAGACTTTGATCATACCAGTGACAACATCTAGTGAATTATGTTGCTCTTGGCGACTGGTGATAGAGTATAGATGGTTTGCTCCTCCGCCTGTCCCTGAAGTAGCTCCTCTAAGTGCAGCCCTGTCTGCTAGAGCCGTTGAAGAAGATTGGGCTCTATTGCTCCCATTACCATTACCTTGCATGTTCTTAGGTCACTCTCTCATGAAGTGACCTGTCTGACCACACTTGAAACAGCCAGTGGAGCCATCACGACACGCTCCTGGGTGGTTCCTACCACACTTAGCACATGTAGGAGCCTAGTTGCCTCCTTGTGCCACACTACCTTAAGATTGAGCAGGTCGAGCTCTGAAGTTCTCCGAATTTTGATTCTTGAACTCACTTATGTTCTTTGGTGCAGGTGCACTAGCAGACGATGGAGTAGTTCCAGTTGGCCTTTGTTGAGAAGATGACCGGTTCGCATTACCTGCCTTTTGCTGTCCGGACTCATTACCTGTTGTCTTAGCATTCTTGTTGCAGAACTCTTCTCTATCTCTCAACTTGTCTTCCTCAACCTGCTGCACATGGATCATAAGCCTGGCTATGTCCATGTCCCCTATCAACATAGTTGCCTTACCCTCTTTACTCGACAAACGAGACAACCCAGACACATACAAGTTCATCCTGCTCCTCATTTCCGCAACCATCTCCGGAGCATAACGGGACAACCCCCATATTAGGAATTTGAAATGTGTAACTAAGCTGAAATTATGACCGTTCTTTATTATAAAGACTAGTCAAATGACCTCCGAGATCGTGGAAGGACAGGCCTCCAAAGAATCCCAAACATTCTGTCTAACACACGAACGTGAAAGGTCATCTTCTTTGCCTACACAATCACGGTATAGGACTGCAAACGCGATGGGAAACCTCGTAGGTTTGGGTTAATGCAGAGACCAAGACTATCAATCACAACATATGTGGCCTGAGGCGCGCAAACATGAAGGGTAAATGGAGGTTGCACTAGCTTATGCACATCAGTTGGTTCCCTAAAGTACAAAATCCCCGATCGGGCACTCGAGATTCATTCGGAACCCCATACACACAAACAAACTATGCTACCCCCCCCCCCAAACTTAGCTTTTTTTAAACTTAAGTGAGATGTCGAAACTTTTAATCGAGGTATTCTCGATGCAATGTGGATCTCACACTGAAACTCCATTTTAAGTTATTGCCACAATGTTGCTCAAAATGAGTCTGGAAGCCTGAGGACTTCTACCTTGAGCACATGCAATGGAACCGTAGATAGTCAAGTAAAATCCAATCCACGAAATAATTTGATCTATGGACAACATTGTTGTGGTAAAGATCCACATCGAAGGTCCTTCTAGGCTAAACTCGACGTTCCAGAGCTAATAGAATCATCAAAATTGCATTTTGAGGCCTTCTACCTGAAGTCAACCATTAACTTTCAAAAGCTCCAAAATACAGAAGCTTGCATAAAAATCAAACGAATGACCAGGTGACCGAATTGTCATTCCATGCAAGTCATAAATGACCTGGGGTCGCTATAAGAATGCTCTAAATGCCAAAAAGAATGCAATAAGAGAAAATTACTCGTCATTACATGTTTACCATGAAAAACCTCTTGGTTAATGAGTAAAAATCACAACCTAGTGTGAGTAAGATTTTCAAAAAAACATCACCAAACTTCAAAGAATGATTTCAAATTACAACTATACAATCTATAGGACTAACTCTAGTATCCCCAACTCAATAGTTTACTCTTGGTATGCCTCTTCAAAGAATATAAATTCTTATATTTGAAACTTTGAAGTATTACTTACACCACAACTACTACTTAATCAAGAATAAGACTTGTAAAGTAAGTAAAAACTTGAATTTCAACTTACAAACTCAAACTAGACAAAAAAAACCAATTCAATTTAGTTCTTCACTTTCAACCCTAGATTCTACGAACAACTCCTTAATTTGATGACTATTGTTTGGTAGAGAACTATGTTATAATGGATGCAATACCTGCTTAAATTGTGTCTAGTAATAATTCTTTTGTCCAGATAAACAATAGGTAAAATAATTAGTCCGTTGCTCTGCAACATAGAATTATTAAGTATGGGAATACTATATTAATGAGATAAAGTTTCCTTAATAGAGGTTCTCCTCATAAGATTCTTTTCTAGTCGTGTCTTTTTAATTGTCTCAAGAGATTCGCTAAATCCTTACTTATCATAAATAGCGTGTTGTATGAGCATGGTTCACATGTCATTACATTTACACATATATGCTGTGTGAGTAAACCTATTTTTTTATAGATTATTTGTCATTTATCAAAATAGTATACAATATAAAATAAGGGCATTAGCCACCCAACACTAACTAGATGTGTATGGATTAGTGGTAGTAAAATATTAACTCAAATTAACCTTGATAAGATTTTGACAAAATTAGAGACTTGCTTTTAAAAAATAATGATAATAGTATTCTTCCATGACATTAAGTTCAAGTCCTTTGAAAATCCTTTTCCTATACACAATACTGTTTTAGGGCTAGCCGCACATCACTAGGGTAGGTACAAATTCAAAGACATTTTTTCTCTTTGTCGGCATAAAAAATGAAAACAACAAATATTTATAATTATTATTAAATTATTCATAGTCAAAAATCATAAAACAAATATCATACTTTTGTGATAGAAACAAATAATTAATATATATGTAATTCTTTTAATAAAATTAACCATATAAATTTTCATGCTCTTATTCCATATGTCAACATAAATTTTACTGCTTACCATAGATCTTCTTCTATTTGTTTTCATGAAAATAGGAAAAACTAATATATAGGCATTTAAACAAAAATGTTGATCCAAAAGGAAAGTTATCATCACTCCTTTCTTATGGCCCTTGGAGTGCTTGATTTTCTCAAAGTGCATCAGAAAATGCATATCGAATGTATTATTTTATTTTATAATTTGAGGAAATCTGTAAAAATAATTTGTCAAGTATTGAGTGTCATGACATTTCAAACATTCATATTTATGTGGCAACAATTTCTAGCAAATAAGTTTGATATTAGCTTGAATTTGTAGTTAGTGAAATAAGCAAATAAAAGAAGATATTTGGGGTTGTGAGTCAACTCATTTAGTAAACCCCATCACTTTCTATCATATAGGTGGAAATATTGATCCGATAAGTAATATGTACTATTCTTTCCCCTTCCCCTTTTCCCATATAGAAACAAAAATATTCAACATAAAGCGCTTCGAGGGATTTTAAAATTCTTTCTAAATTTGATCAAATTAACAATAATTTATAGTTTGAGGAAAAATGAATAATGTAAGACATATTTTGAAGTTTTGGTGCAAGTTTCATCACTAGCATGTATCTATCCTTACCTCAATTGTAACTTGTACATTCAACCTAATAGTTAAACTCTGTCGCATATTAGGTTTTAAATCATAAAATATGTTACGAGAGTTAATTATAATGTGTTTATTGACCAAGGAAATAAACTTGAGAGTGGAACCAAATGAACTAGATTACTCAATCGAGCTAAGAAATAAACATAACTAAAGTGAGAACTTCTTTAGGGAGGAAATTAAATAATTTTTTGAGGCATAATAAATATGTGTTGAACTACTGTCATTTTTGTTCGTCACAAGAGCAGTAAATGTGAATATTTTTAAATCCACCACTGAACAAATGATGTTGAGTATTAATAGTTTTTACATCTATGCACATTAATAGTTTGACAATAAATAAAGCTTTTTCTTAAAGAAAATTTCATTATTCATACAACATTCTGAACTTTTGATAAATCGCAAATTAATATTGTATGTTTTCTCAACGTAGTCTTTCAACAAGTATGAGTAATCACAAAGAAAAATTCTGGAAGTTTGTGCTAAAAAGGATGATCCATTGTACCAAAAGAATTAGTGGTAGTATCTTTTGAACTATGATCTTGAATACTTGACCATAGAGGTTCTACCCCAATTTATGTCTGAGTTAACAAAATTCATATTTATCAGACCAACTTTTTAACACACTTAATTCATAGGGGTAGATTTTGTAAAATATGAAGTATAATTATTTTATCAAGCTATTTAGAAATATATCAAGTTGTTCTAAATATATGAATTCTTTAAAACTATTTCTCCCTACGTTAACAAGATGAAGTTCATTTTATAAGTAAAAGAGAAATTTTTATGTCTTCTTACATTTTGTGATTATGTAAACAATCCTAGGTGGTATGGACTTTATATTTTCTAATTATTTTTTGTATAGGACGTGTGTGAAGTTGTCTCAACATGATTTCTAGAAAGATCACAAGCATTTATTACAATCTACTCTGCAATTTTTTTCTTTAAATGTTTTCAAAGTTGTAATTACTATCATGGACTTTTTCTGTAAATGCTTTCAAGTTTTAATTACTTCTCTTTATTTTGGTAGAACACGGATAAGAACAACTTTATTAGAGCATTTCTCAGTGAGAGTTTTTTCACCTATATATGAATAGGTTGAGCTGGATTGGGTTGTAGAGTTGAGTTCTTGAGAATAACCTTCCCCTGGCGTTACCTTTTGGTTTGTTCTTCCTCACTTTATGCCCTTTTACCCTTTTTGTAGCCTAAACTTCACTTGATTTTGGCTTGAATTAAATCTTTGCATAGATGTAAAAGTGCATTCCTTGATAGGTTATTGGAATACCCTCTCTGATTGAGTTTAGGTTCCAAGACTAGGCCTGTTAATCCTTATGTAGGATTGTCTTAAGTTTTTTTTTTTTCCCCTATGTCTATCATAGGATTGTCTTTTGGTTACATTACAACAGTAGAGCAAAATTTCTACTAGGATCACATTAATTTTCTTCATACTAGAATTTTATTAGTTGATTTCTCTTGTTCCATTATCAATTATATGCATATTTATCTGATACAATTATGGCTAATTTTTCTTAACTTGATTCTTTCTAATTCAATTTGTGGTAATTTTAGGTCTGATCACTACAAATGTGAGTTGGTATTGTTGATAAAACTTCTCAAATCACTATGGAGGAATTCAGTGATTTTCCTACGATTGTACGAAAACTTTATTCTCTCCTTATTATTGATCTTCATCGTGATCCTTTTGAATCTATGAAGATATTGGCGCTGTGGATTTGGTTTGAGCAAACTTGCCTTTTCAATGATGTTACCAGAAAGATCGCATCCTTCACTCATTTTTTTATTAATCAACTTGCTGATGAGGCGGTAACCTGTCTCAAATGCATTAACGATATAGAGTTTCTTATATCAACCAATGCAAATGAGATTCCGCTAACTCAAAAACTCACTAGAAAGGATTTATCTCTCTTATTTTTCTATCAAAATCGAAATGGTGCAACCATTGGGATAAGAAAAATTGTAATTGAGGTTTGTCTTAAGATATTGCCAGATATTGTGAGGGAATCCTTGAATAGAAGTTCTGAACAAACTTCGATGAAAAGCAACATGTCAATGGTGCCACCTCTTGATGAGTCATATTTAATCAAAAGAATTTCTCAGTTGGGGCTTGAAGGTGACATGAAGGGATATAACGTACCATATGAAGAACTAACAATGTTTGTTACTTTCTCCAAGGACTGTCCTATTACTGAATTGGAAATCAAGGAATTCTTTACACCGGTTTTTGGAGAATACATTGAGTGCATTCTAATGCAGGAGGTGAAGTCCCATGAACAAGCTCTTTATGCTCGAATTGTGTTTGCTATACCTGGAATTATAGAGTTTATTCTTCAGAATGAGTCCAAAGCTAAATTTAGTATCAACGGAAAGCAAGTGTGGATGCAAAAGTTTGTCCCAGAAAATGGGAACCCTTCCTTCCCTTAAATGCTTCCTCAGAATTTGCCCAAAACTATTTAGTCCTTTTATGTGTGTTTATCATTCTGAGAATGGAGTAGGAGTAATCATGTTTTCACTTTTTAGTTCCCTCAGATCACTTAAGGACCCTAAATCTCTTATGCAATAAATGTATTTGCTATAGCAATGAATAAAAAGTTTCTTATAACTATGTATCTAAATATTTTTCTATTATGTCTTTGGATTCTACTTTTTATATTCTAAAGAGATTAGAGAGGGAAAATCATGAAACATTCCACAAAAATTCCTTTCGGAATAGGCCAAAAAAATCATATGATCTTTGAACCCTCTAATGTATGTTGAGAAAACACATAAATTAATTCAACAGTAGTATGAATTATTGTGTTATTGTAATAAAAGCTAATTAAATTAAAGTAAAGAAGAAAAGTTTATTACGTAACTATTTTTTATAAATTCAAAGCTTATTAGACACGATTTAAAATCTTAAAAATGATACATATCTTCATTTAAGAAATAAGATGTATAATTCAAGAATTGAATTAAAAACTAGTGAAATCTTCTTATTTGACTATAGAAAAAGAACATATTACAAGAATGAGATATCAAAAGTAACTGGGAAAAAAACATCAACGTACAATACATTAAAAGTCTTTGGACGTATCTAAGACAATTTGTCATAATTTTGTTTTAAGGTTAGGATAGATGTTGAAGAAGTTGACTAGCTCTGCTAAAATTTATTTTTAAGAGTTAAAACTTTGAGATCAACTATTATTATGACATGAAAATAACATTTAATATACTTTTCCAATAAATTTACTCATAGTTATGGAACCCAAATTGTTGTACTTATAAATTAACTAGTTCTGAGACACATGTGTTGCACGTGAATATCAAATAATGTACTACACTATTTTAAAAAAATAATGTCAATATTATTAAATCAAAACATTAAGTAAACAATTATAAATGGGATACTAAAGTATAAATTCCTATGAATAGTGGATGTGAACTTTCTTATGATTGCTACTGAAATTGTCAAATCAATATCCAAAAACACCTATAACTATTTATAATATAAAGCTAGATATAGATAAGGTAGTGTGACACCTCTCTATGGTCTTTAATAAGATTTATCATTTTCCTTTTTTTGATTTTTTTCTCATTTTAAAATTAATTGTTATATCTAAAAATAAAAATATCACTGTTAAAATCTCTTAGTTACTGTCACGCTCCGAGCCTACACCCAGGGCGGGACTGGCACTCGAGAATCATTTCTGGCCCCAAGCGAACCCTTGGCCTGGCTTACTTACTCAGCGAAAAACTTAAACATAAGAGACAGTCTCAAAATATAACTCATGCAACAACTTAAAGAGATATAAAGCTTAGCCAAATTGGCAACTCAAGTTTTAACGAATACAACTGAAAATGGAAAGACTAAAGAACTATAACTACTCGTCTATGAAGCCTATAAACAATGAGGGATATCGAGACAAGACCCCCGATCATCCTAACAACTGAAATACTATAAAACAAAGTAGACGGAGTCCTCCGGAAAGCAAGGAGGCTCACCAACTGACTCTGAGTGCTCAACAGGATCAACGAGGCACTGGATGCTGATCCTGGTTACCTGTGTCTACATCATAAAATGATGCAGGCCAAATGGCATCAGCACATTGAATGTACGAGTATGCGAGGGGAAAACTAAACATAACATAAGCTTGAAAGGAATCTGAAAAGAACACTTACCTTGGCTTTACTCATCTCATGAATACTCAACTCAAATGTAAAGTAAAAACAACAATAATGGTGCAGTTTATACAAAGCATTTAAAACAATAAGTGGTAACTCAATGTATTAAAGAAATACAATAACAACTCAGTTTACTCATATAATAAAGTAATATAATACTGTGGGAGTTTCTCTAACCGACAACCACCGCTATGAGCCTAAGTGATGACACAGCGTCTTGTCCACGCTGCCAGAACTGTCCTATACTTTGCCGTCATATATAACGCCTTAACTAAGTGGATCCATGAGTCTATGCTTAAAAGCACTAAGGAGTCATCTAAAACGTATGATCCTTTCTACCCATGATGGCTACATGGTTTATGGAGACTTGAGTTATTATGAACTCGCGTCCCCATATCGGTGCTCAATACTACTCCCAAAATGTACTCAGCTCATATGTTTTTAAAAACAAAACTCTTTCTTTGGTTTGAGATAATTACTCAAACTTAGCTTGAAAGCTCTCTTGGAAATCGGTGTTTCCTCTCTTGTTTAAATGTGAAAACATTTACTCTTTGGGAATACTTAGTTCCCATATACTTTTTTTTTTGAAGAAATGAACTTCATTTGTTACTCTTACTCAACTCAAAACTCAAGTCTTAAAACAAAGTTAAAACGTTTGCAAAAGACTTTTGAAAATGACTCTAAGAACTCTCTAGACTTGGCTCTTAACTTTCCTTGAATTTGAATTTATGGATTCAAGGATTGTGATTTGTGATAGGAAGGATCTGATGATGTTTAGGAGTGTTTTTAGATAGTTCAACATGAGATCACTGTCTGGAAGCAAGTCCGCGACGCGGAGATGCATTTAAATATTTGGTCACAAAATAAATTTTGAGACAGAACGGTCCGTGACCGCTCTGCAACGCGAAGAAACTTTTCTTAAATCTGAGGAGCAGGTCCACGACGCGGACCCGGTGCCCAAATTTGCCCGACTTTTTTCTTCTTCGTTTCCCAGCCCTAATTCGCCTAAACTCGACTATTTTTCTCAAATTCTCTTTAGATTCAGATACCCAGTGTATGTACACAAGAGTCTAACTCAACAACTCTAATAGTCGACACTATAATCTCAAGAAACTCCTCAATCTCATCCCAATTCAAGAACGAAAGTAAATTCAAGAACACACATCAAGAACATCAAACTCTCAACACCTTTTTAGGATGAATTCTTGCTGAAATAAACATGTTTGGCGCGTGGGTGAATGAACCCAACGCTATGAAAGTCTCACATACCTCGTAGCGATCGCCCCTTGACGAAATCCACGACCTTAGCTTCAAGAATTGACGATTCCTTATCTTGTCTTCTCTTTTCTCCTCTTATTTTCTCTTCTCTCAAAATCCTAACTCAAATCTCAAAAGCGTAAACTGAACAACTTCATTTTAGACCCCAACTAATTACCAAAAAACGAAATTAAGTCATTGGGTATGGAAAAGACCAAACTACCCTTCCAAAATCCGGATCAGACTTTCCTTATCCAAACAACCCAACTTCAAATGGGCATATCTCACTCATACAAACTCGGAATTAAGAAAACTCAGCGGCGTTGGAAAGATAATTCAAAGATATTTCCTACGGTATCGGAAGCACACCTAAATCATCCTGAGCTAGGAGTTAAGGTCATTTGAAGTTGACCAAAACTCATACTTACCTTAATTTAGCCAATTTTCCAGATTTTTCATTCTTTCCAAAAATGACTCTTTCTAATTGTAGCTCTTTCTAGTTGCGGGGTGTTACCGTTACACTTCTTAAACATAGTTTCTCCCCCTCCTCAATAGTGCGTTACATAGTTATATTTTATTGTTGGAGTTCCTGCTTTTAATATAATATAAATAAATAAATAAATAAATATTGATATAAAATATAAAAGATATGCTACAATGGATGTTTTTAGTTGGAGTATTATATTAATTCAACATTTAAGTTATGGAGTGTTCAAATTCAACTGAACTTTGAGATTCTCAACATCTGTAAATCACACTTGAGTTTTTAAAAAGAGAAGAATAGAAAACTTAAAAAACTCATAGTTTAGAAATGTCAGGAAACCCCTCTATTAATAGTTAACAAAGGATAGTATGAACATGTACTTATATATCTTATATATAATAGGAGAGGAAAACACGTCACATGTCAGCACCACAAAAAATAGATTTTTTTAATTATTAAATAATAGGATTAAATAATAAATTACTATTTTATGTTCTGTAATTATTTTAAATTATAAATAACAATTTTAAAAACAAAATAGAAATTTAAACCAATTCTTAAAATTATCATTTTTAAAACTTATTTATAATAATATTCAATTCACGCAGGCAGCATGATTCGATTTGGGTGATTGTAGATCGGATGACTAAATCAGCTCATTTCTTACCGGTAAAGACTACCTATGCATCAGATGATTATGCCAGACTATAGATTCAAGAGATAGTATGATTACACGGAGTTCCAGTATCCATTATTTCAGATAGAGGTGCGCAATTCACTGCACAATTTTGGAAGTCTTTCCAGAAAGGTTTGGGTTCCAAGGTAAATTTGAGTACTTTTTTTCATCCTCAGTGTCACGACCCGAGCCCACACCCTGGACGTGGCCGGCACTCGAGAACCATTGTTGGTCAACAAGAGAACCCTCATCCTGGCTGACTACAAGCGGAAGACTAACTCAAGCATACAAAAGCTTAAAAACTGAATAAAAATAATACATACAACTCGCCATAAAATAGGCAACTTAAGTCTTTAAAACATTTAACAAAATAAATGAATAGACTTCTGAAACTCTATTGTCTATCTATGAAGCCTCTAACTGACAAAGATGGAAGTCGGGACAAGACCCACGACATCTTAACACTGATATAACTGAAAGTAAAAGTGGAACCCTC
>JAJONR010005313.1:0-51529 GCA_029582245.1 Solanum etuberosum | reverse complement strand
GTCATTTCTCCTTTTACGTTCAAATCAAAATATTTATATTTTATTTATTACTTATTTTGCTTATAAATTATTTTATTAGTCGTCTTGTCAATATATGAATTAATTACTTCAAAAACCCCTTTAGGTTTATTCCTTTCAAATAGAAAAAATGATTTTTCTAATTTAATTACTCTTTTTAAGTTAGTCAAATATTTTAGTCAAGTCGTTGGTCAACCGCAAGTTAGCGGACATTCCGAGTGCCTAACACCTTCTCGGAATGTAAATTGAACCCCGAACCCCTTTAAATTTCAAATAGTTTTATTCTGTTTAAATCTTTTGAAAAAATTTAAGTTTTCTTAATTTCTTCCAAAAAATTAAGTGGCGACTCTCTTTTGAAAGATCGATTTTTCTTCAAATTATAAGTTGAATCGATTTTTTCGAAAACAAGTCGATCATTTCCCTTTCGTTATAAAACATTTACACCCTCTAACTTTTAAATTTATGTAATAACAAGGGGAGAATATTTATAATTTCAAAGTAAATGAATATTTGCATTTTAAGACTAAAACATGCTTAATGCACTTTAAGCAATGTCAATGATATATGATACATTATTTGCTTATTTACCACTATTATTTGTTATCCAATATAAAATTAATTAAATAAAAAAATATGATTATAATTAATAAAGGAAATGTACATTGTAAATTTTTTTTTTTTTTTTAGGGCCAAAAACTTCACATTTTCAATTATAGAGAAAAAAAATTAATTCTATAGAAGAACATAAAAAGGAAGAGAAGTTACAACATTTTTTGATATCATGAATTTTGAGTGAATGAAAGTTGGAAGCCTAACATTTTTTTGGCTAATCCGTATTTTACCCATAGTTTATTGAATATGGGTATCAACCCATATTTTACCCGTATAAAAAATTACTCACCCAACCCATTATAATATGGACGGATTGGGCGGTTACCAAAATATGGGTTCCCTCTATTCATTTTTACTTGTCTAATATTGATCTGACACACCCCTTAAGAAGTAATTAATGAATTACAATTGTATTTATCACTCTTTGGATATAATAAATTCAATGTTTTGAAAATAATTATAGTAATGACGATACAATACTAGCTACTCCATCCGCCCAACAATAGTTGTCCATTATACTATTTTGGGATGTCCAACAATAGTTGTCCACTATACTATTTTGAAATGTCTAACAATACTTGTTAATTTTATGAAATCAATGAATAATTTTACACTTAGTTCATAATTTATCATAATAATTAATTATAGTTATTTCTCTATTACAATTTTCAAGACATGATATTTATTAGTATATTTAAAGGGTGATATAGTAAAATTACCCTTCTATTTATAGTTTCTTAAGAAATATGCAAAGTCAATAGTGGACAAGTATTGTTTGACAAAATAAGTAAATAATAAATCATCTCTAGATTTTTAAAATTAAACAAGTAATAATGTACGTTAAATAAATAGAAAAAATAATTAATCTTATAAACTAATGAATATTTTGGGACAAACATCTTTAGTAATATTATCAACTAATATCGAATGGAATGGAGGGAACAATTTTTTCACCTTATTTTCTAGACAAATTAGGTAGAGCATACTTACTTAATCAGACATTAGGTAGAAGGTGTAATTGAAATGAACTTTTCTTTTTCCTCCCAAAAAAGTTTTAAATTTTGTTCAAAAACTTAGACAATAGAGAGCATTACTGTGCTAATCAAATACTCCCTCTCTCGGTCCCTAATTACTTGTCCACTTTTGAATTAATACACCTATTAAGAAAACAATAATTGATATATTGAGTTTATCATTTTACCCCTATTAATTATGAAGTAGATGAATTAAAAACTAATTCTACCATTTTCAAAGTAATTAATTGAGGGTATAATGGGTAATTTTTTTTTTGTCCTTTCTTGATTTGTCAAAATAGACAAGTAATTAGAAACAACTAAAAAAAATAAATATGAACAAGTAATTAGGGACGAGTAATCACGCGATAAGTTTAAATCGCAATTCCATACTGGTCAGGACACGTGTCACTTAGAAAGAGCGAGTTTCACCCAATACATACTCGCGAGAAAAAAATAATAAAAAAGCCTATTTCTATTTTCCCTCTCAGTTCGAAATTCAAAATCTAAAATCCAAAAGGGCTTTCAATACAGTGACTCCTCACCCTCACCCTCACCCCCACCCCCACCAATAATAATTTTGCCTTCTCTTTAAATCTCTGAATTCAACTGAAACCTTTAGCTAGGGTTTTCACTTTCATGGCGACTTCTCAATAAACTCCGTCTTTATCAATCAAATCATATCAATTTATACTGTAATCGGAGTCGGAGGATGAGATATATCATTTGAGAAAATATGTTATGGTCTAGATTACCTTCCGAAGAAAGTGAAGATACGAATAATCGGGATATACTTGGAGTGTTTAGGGTGCTGGTTGTTGCTGCTATGGGATGTCTCTTTGGCTGTTTCCGTATCAATGATGGTTCTCTTCCTCCTGATTCCAAATCTCAGCTCGTTTCCCAGTCTCTAGCTCCTAAGGTTGTCTTATATGATTTTTTTAGTTTTTGAGTTTGTTATGGACTTTCAATTCACCTATAGAAATGGTAGATTCAAATGATCTGTGATTAAAATTCGTTGTTTTTACTAAATTGTACTATTTCTCGTTTTTGAGTTGAAGTTCTGTTTGATTGCGATTTACTGTCACATTTCATCTTTCTCTTTGTCGTTTGATTTCTCGGTTGCTAATAAGGATGAAATTTGCCGTTTAGGGCTACTTTGTGGAACGATGAATTTCTGATCTACGGTAGGATGGTAGCTCTGCTAGATATGGAAGAGATCCACAATTCCTCATAGCTATTTTTGTTATTTGATCAGGAACCTGTGGTGTCTCGCAATAGGAGTCCATTATCTTCACTTTTCAATTCTGAAGGTAGTAATCTTACATAAATTATCACACTATTAACCAATTGAACTGATTTTGTTCATTAAATATTTTCAAGTTCATACATTTTTATGCTGATGATGTCAGAAAAAGGCGAGGATGATTATTTGCACGAAACTGGAAAGGCTGATCAAGATGAAGGAACACCTAAGTCTGAGCTGCACACGAAAGAGCTCAGGGATCAGGTTCGTTTTCCTAAAGTTTCATCACTTAAATTAGCCTTTATCAGTTACTCTATTCAATTTAAGTTGCAACAGTTGGATATGTATGAGGATAAACAAATGAAATTTTGGAGGAGGAACTTTCCTTGCTATTCTCCTCTTACTTTAAGAGGAAAGGTACTTTAAATGAACTACTTTTAACATAAAACTTAAGTAAACTGCACGGATAAGTAGATATACCCCACTAATTTCATTATTTTCATGTTCTAATTTCTATGTTAGTGAGCTTAGGAGTGCTGTTTTTATGAGAAGTTTAATGTATAATTCACATATAAAGAGCTAAGTGCTGAAATATAAGAGGTATATACAGTAGAAGAAACATCCTTTGATAAGTTAATACACTTGGCAAGATAGTACAAGGAAAATCCTTTCCTCTCTACCATTTCAATTAACAAAGTCAACCATTTCAACAAAGCTTGGCAAGATAGTACAGGTTCATTTCAATGAAAGATGAATAGCATAGGGGTCATTCACCTGCCTATAATTTCTATTCTTTAATTGGTAGAGATGTTCTTTTCTTAGCACCTGGTATATTGAAACACTTCGACTCTTAGGAAATTTGAATGGAGTTTGGGGGTCATTTTTATGTTTAATTTCTAGGAGATATGGGTTTACTGAAAGTTAAATAGTGCGCGTCACATCAAAATTTCCAGTCAGGGTAGATTGCTGAATTTGTCTATGTAAAGAAGAAATTTTTAATTATGTAGGATAGCACCTGCTCCCTTGTGCAGATGAAAAAGCTTAATGTAACTGACATAGGTAATAAGGCAACAATGGAGAGCCCATGGACCACCTAGTGGTGAATTAAACCAATAGAGAATGCTTTATTAGTTCTCGACGACTATCTACTCTCCCTCATTTTTCTTTAATCATATTTCATCATCCTGCTTGCTGTTATATCTTCCAATTTTCTAGTTTAAGAAGCTGGCGGCATGCCTGCCGGACCCTAATCTTTCTCCAATTACTGAAAGTGAATTCATTCTTGAACGAATTTTCTCTTAGCTGTTTCTATTGATTGTTGTGAAATTTGGTTATCATTTTAATGATTTGTCAATCTTTACCTTTCCTTTGAATATTTTTATGAAATTTGTTGATTATTGTGACCTTTGCAATTTTTGTCACCTCCGTTTGGATTTAGATCACTTACACTTTGGAAATTACAGTATAAGTTATAGTGAACTGCATTGAAGGTTTGTGAATTTTCTGCTGACAGAAAAAAAGATCCAATATTATGGATGATGTGATAAATCATTTAGTGCCCAAGTAATGTAGCATTCTTGTATTTCTTTGATTTACTAATTGTTGTGATTAATCGATAGCCTCGTATTTCTTTTAGTTTTGGATGCTGATAATTTCTGCAACTTCCTTCAGATAGTAACCACCTTACCTTTGGTTTGAGATTTCCCCACCTATTTTTAGATGATTTTGCATTGTCTTTATTTGTCTAATTATTGTGCAGGCCAAGTTCCTTAAAGCTTGTGGAACTTTACCAGAGACTCCTGCTGAAATTCGAAAAGGCTTGGCTAAATGCGAAGATCTATCAGCTTCAAAAGGAGATGTTGAACCTTTAAAATTCAAGTCTTGGCTCTCTGATGTGGCTGTCGAAAAGTTCAACCTGGATTTGCTACCTGATCACCCTATTACACCTAGTAAAAGCAATGAACTGGAAAAACAATCTGGTTCCTTGACTCATACATCTAGCAGGTAGAATCCTGACCAAAAAAGACGCTGGTCAATTTACATATAGCATGTCTTCAGCCAATCCCTATAATTATGGTTGATCTTGTTAAAGAAGTTCTTATGGATGAAAATCCCCCTTTAAAGGCCCCCTTTGTATTTTAATGGGAAGTATGCATTTAGCATGTTTATATATTTTACATCTCATGTTGTCTTATGTCTCTGTAGTTGCATGACGGTTGGACAAAATGGTCAAAGTTCGCCGAAGAACTCTATTCATGGTAGTGGATCTGCTAACACTCCGACATCCATTGAGTTTAATGCTAATCAGGCTCATAGAGACGCGGCTTCAGAGGTTTCACCAATCTTTGCTCCCAGTGCCCAGTACATGAATAAAACCGTTCGCTTTGATTGTGAGTCTGATCTTTCTGCAGTCTCATCCAAAAGTACTTCATTTGCACTTGACAGTGAAAACTCAAAGCAGGCTGAGTTTTCTGGCAATTACTCTGCATTGAAGCATTCGCCCTACCCTACCCCACTAAAACTAAGTGATGAAATGCAAACACCAGGAACTGTTTTTCCAACATATATAGACAACATTGCAAATGGAAAAGCTGCTCGGATCAGGTCTCAGTATGTTTATCCAGTTTTAAACCCTATGGATAGAGCATTACAGTTGAAGGATTTGTCTGATGAAGATTCCTACTCCATTGAAAATTCTAATTCCAGATTGTGGTCCAGTAACATGACAGAATCTGGTGAAAGGCCAAATGAAGCAAGCATTTCATCAGAACTCGGAACGCCCGGATTAAGAAAAGCTTCAGCTGATAATGATTCAAAGGTAGAGGCAAGCTTGTCTTCGTGGCTGAAACCATCTTCAATCAATCAAGACGAGGGTAAGCAGCACAGCAGTTCTGGTTACGGTAACAATGTTCATTATGGCAGAACTCCTGGAGATAGGCCTATACTTGGATTGGTTGCTGCTCACTGGAAAGATGATGAAGATTCTCGTATATCTCCTAAATGGTGGGATGGAAATGGGATCCCCAATTCAACTAACAAGTATAAAGAGGTTTGTCCTGCGTAGTTCTTTAGCCTTCTCTTTTATCCTTAATTTCAGTCCACATCTCAACTCTGAGCTACACAACTCAATAAGCTTAAAGCTGACGACTTTGAGACTTAGCAGGATCAGAAAGTAAGCTGGCATGCAACGCCATTTGAAGAGAGACTGGAGAAGGCATTATCAGAAGAATCTTCCATTCCACAAAGGTATTCAATCCTTCTTTGACTTCTCTTGGTATATGTTCTTTGTTGTTCTATTTCTATCTCAGTAACTTCTCGTTTATCTATCTTACTTCATCGTGTCACAGCTGGTCGCTATCATTTCATCAGTTTTGAATAAACTGGCTAGGCAGGCAGATGTAGATTCATCAAGTGAATTGATAGAAGTAAAGGATCAATAGGTGATGATTGATATATCTGATGTACTTCTTTGGATTTGCAGGAAGCAATACAGTGGGACAAGACCATTTGCCTTTAACGACATGGATGAAACTGATACTGCCATCTCTCAAGTGCACTAATAATCTCAGCTAAAACTCATTTTCCATCCATCAATTAGCACAGATTCAAAGTTCATCCGGGAATTTTGTTTCGTCTTCTCTGAGATGCTGCTCAATCTCAGGTGTAAGCCAGACGTTCAAGTTGTGTGTGCTTCATTTCTGATGATGGCTCGAGATATATCAAGGATTTCTTAGTGTAATATAGTTGTAGTTTTGGTCATATAAACTGAACTAGGTGGCAGTTTAAAAATGAAAAATGATTAAGGATATTGGTGCTATATGATTGAGCCATCTGCTTAGCAATGCATCAAGTATAAACAAATTTGCTCCACTATTAATGTGATTGCAATTGTTTGAAATTTGAATCATCTCTTAATGCATACTTTAATCATTGTAGTTCCTTTCGATATTTGTTCTGAAAGCCAGTCGAACTAATATTTCAGATAAAAAACTTGACTATGTTTAGAGCCAAATAATTGACAAGATTTTGTGTTATTTATGATTTATCAATTTATTGCAGCACAAGAAGCTTTCAAGTTATATGATATGAGTAATAATCATCCAAAATTGAACTAACTTTGGTAGGATCCCAAACATCACAATGAACCAAAGTTAAAGAGAGAGACTATGCACCCCCAAATCCAATAATATTTGTCTTGATTAATAATAGAACAGTCAAAATTAACCATTCAATCCAAATTTATACTAAGAATTAATCAAATAAAATTTAGGTGTTTACGAAATCTAACCTCTTTTAATTTTGAAATAATTAGTGAAAAAGGAGGGGTAAAATAGGCATTCCAAAACAAAGAAAGTGGAAACCCTAGTCATATGTATATAACAAAGGTAGTGAGTAAAGAGGGTGGGTGGGGGGGAAAGGCATGTGAAGAGAAAAATAGCACCGAGTAGAGGAGCTTGAAGCGGCGAAAATGGAGAAAGGAAAGATGTGGAAAACGAAAACACTGATCCAAATTAAATCATGATGGGATTTATATAGTTTTCAATCTGAAACTAAAATTCCCTTCTCTGTTTTGCTGCTCGCTCCTCTTCATCTCTCTCTCTCTCTCTCTCTCTCTTTCTACACATACATATATATATCTATCAATGTCTCGCTGAGGCACACTCTCTCTCTCTCTGCTATTCAGATCTTCAATGGCTTCCCCCTCGGCCTGATGATGATTCTACACTCTGAAGGTTCAACGTTTTAATTATTTTTTAATTTTCATTTCTCTGTTTTTAGACCTTAATTTGATGTTCAGATCTGTTTCTTCTTCTCTTTTAAAAATAATAATAGGATTTCTCAGTTTATGTGTTTTTCACAAGGGGCTGCTGCTAAGGCATTTAAATTTGATTTTCCTTTTGGTAATTTTTTTCCCGGAGAAGTAGAGTAATTTTGTGTGGATTTTACTCTTGATAAAGGATTTTCTTCGAAAACTTTTATATGACTAATATTTGTTGAAAATAGATTAGTATTTTTTATTTTATTTTTGCATAAATTGAAATTGTCTCAAAGACATTTTAATTATTTGAGCGAATAATTACCCATAAACAATCTAGAATTTTTGCATAAATTAAAATTGTCTCAAATTTTAAAAAAGATATCTTAATTTTTTATCCACCTAGCATAGAAAATACATGCACTCTTTTAAAAGAGTGGGAACAATCTAAAATAATCAATATAATTTTATTTTATAAGTATTTTGTTATAAATATATTTTCTTATTTTAACTTTTTTCCCTTATTATTGTTTCTTTTTTAGTTAAAAATTAGTTGTTATTTCTATTGAATCTTTTCACTTTTAATGTCATCATTTTTATCATAATTTTATCTTTTTTTTTTACCTCTATTAATTTAATTCTTTTCAATTTTAAAATTTTATCTAAGTTAACAATTTGATTAACCTATTAGATTTCAAGATAATTGAAAGGTATCATTTAGTTTTTTAATTCGAATTTCAATCAAGTCTTTTCAATTTTCAGAGAATTCATTGATTCTTTTAAAATTAGAAATGATAATTTCAAAATTTTATAGTTATATAAAAAAAGGATAAATTAATTTCAAAATTTTGAATCTTCCTAGAAAAATAATTAAGTTTGTTATCAATAACACAACAAAATTTAGAAAATAGAGTGATTTTTTTAAAAAAAAAAATCATTGAAAGAAAAAAATTTGGTTGAAAGAAGAAGAGAAAAAAGAAAAAAAAGATCGGCTGACTAGACGTAAAGGGTGGGCCCAGTGGGGTGAGAGTGGAAGGTGAAAAAGAAGAAATAAACAATTAAAATGGAGGAAGGTATAACTTGAAAGCGGAGTAAAATTTAAAATGAAATCAAAATTAAAGTAATTAAAACAAAATTTAGTCAGAAAGTAGGAGAGAAAAAAATTATATTTTAAATAAAATTAACACGTGTAACATAATGATTGATGCGTGATAATACTTGTTTTTAAGAAATCTGAGTGATATAAAATAATCTAATAATATTAGTTTAAAATTATAAATGCAAAAATGATAGAACTAATACAACATTTAAGAGCCTTTTAAGTATGAATATAATACCATATGAAATTATAACAATCTATATATAATATTAGGATTCCTATTTATCTATTTTCACATTTTTTTGAATATTTTTCCTCATACTAAATAAAATATGATTTATTATATTACATTCAATATATTAAGCATTAATTGCATAGCAAGAATGAAAATAAAATCACTATTTATGGACAATAAAGATTTAATTACAATTTTATTATAGTTAAGGAAAGAAAAAGATATTATTTCAACATTCTATAATCATATTCAATATTTTAAGCATTAATTGGTATAGTTGGAAATGGGAAGAAGATCATTTTTTTCCTAATATTCTAATTCAAAACTTTTGGCATTCTCTATAATATTCAGCTAATTCATTGCATTAATTGGTATAGTTGGAAATGGAGCGAAGATCCGTTTCAGAAAAATATTTTTCTAATATTCTAATCCAAAACTTTTGGCATTCGCTATAATATTCAGCTAATTCATTTGTCAATTTTATTATCAACATAATGATTAAATATTGTGAGAATATAAAGAGAATTACCATTTAAGAAAAATAAAAATTAATTACGGTCTATATATTTATCTATTTTTTTCTTTAAAAAAAACCTCTATCTTTCTTCTCTTACAAATTAATAAAGCTCAAAAAAATCTTTTTCGCACAACTAATCAAATTCATAAAACTTTTTTCTATTCACCATTTAACTTCATTAATCACTTTTTTTAAATATCTATTTCTATTCCTTCTTAAAGATATTACTAAATTACAATTAAGACATTTAATATCAATATAAGTTACAATTTTATGATTACTGTATTACTCTTTTAATTTATATTATTCAATAAATAAATTTGTTGATTACTATAAATACTAGAGCATATAATCTTCACCAATTGCAAGTTTTTTTTTTCTTTCTTCATTATATTTATACTAAGTACATCACTTTGTTTATGCTAATTTTATAATATATGGATTAATTTTTACTAACTTTCATTATTTACAGTGTAGAAGATAAAATGCATATGACAATTTTGAAAATTCAAATTCAATCTCAATGAGTACAATAAATAACTTATGATACTCTTCTCATTTTAATTTATTTCATGTCTCTTATTTATATTGTTTTTTCTTATCTATTTTTTTCCCGTTTGTGTTGCTTTTTTCCTCATGTTATTTTACTATACTTTTCACTTCCTCACTATTTTTATGTTTGTACTATTATGAATATTTATATTAAATTAAATACAAATGCATTGTTCAAATGATTTTTTTATTATTTTTTTTCAGTGAATCTGGTCGTCTTTATTAAACTAAGGATCTTAGGAAACATCTTTTCTATCTCACTCTATTTTTTTCTTCTTCATATTTCAGTTGTAAAATTACGTTAAATATGTTGTTGTTATATTATCAGAGGATATTTAATATTTATTTTTCGATGAAAAATTGTAATTGTTTCTGTAAGTTATCATGGCCTGGTGTTATATAGGTACTCTGATTGTCGAGGTATGTTATCATTTGAGTATTTTCACTTATCACCTAAAATAATAAATATTTCTTATTGAATTATAAAGAGATGTTAAATAAAAAATGATCTTATTATATTGTAATTGATTGAAGGTTTGATTTTATTTTTTGGAAAATAATATCAAAAAAATTTAATTATATTGTTCAGAAAATATGGATCGTTGAATTCAAACTATTATGTTTTATTCACTGATTCAAATTTTATTTTAAAATGAAAAAGTGCTATCTATATATTCAAAACTTATTTCCAAATGAAAATGCGTTAACTATATGTTCAAATAATTTTAAGCAAGGATAAGCTTATTTAGTTACTATTATAATAGAATAGTTATCATGAATTTATCAACAAATGAACAAGAAGTCTTAACTAAAATTATCATTGATAATTTTTAACTTGACAAGTATATGTAGCTTTAAGTTTAAAATTGTGTTAAGATTTGGATTATTTTATTGAAAGATATTCTTAGATAAATTTTAATATTTTACTTAATTACTATGTCATGTTCCTCTTGCTATAATATATTAAGTGGATATTTGATTTTTAGAAAGGTTATAAATTTTATATATACACGTTCTTTTAAAATCTTTAGTAAATTTATTGACTTGTGCCAAATAGTTATATGAATTTATATACCACAATAAAGTTAGGAAAAGAAAAAGTAAGGGTGATATTTCTCAAGAAATACAATTATATTTTATTTTATTTTAGATTTTTTATTTATTTATTTATGTACTATATTAAAAGAACTAAGAAAAATATTTTACTCCACGCAATATGTTAAATGTAAAACTTAATTGATCTTTATTTTCATTAATTACTCCCACGCAACATTTTATTATCATGATCTACAAAATAATTAATAATCATATTCATCATATTATTTGGTGGTTCATATTGTAGCCCTATAAATAAAATAATGGTAAGATTTTATAGAGGATTACATTATATTCATGTTATATTTTTGGTTCTTATTATATTCATGTTTTAATTTGACTTGAAGAATAAGATGAATGTTATTGAATGGTGATCAGCTTGTGGGAGTGGATGTCCACAAGAACTTGAAAGACATATGTACTGATTTCATATTTTTCCTTCTATTTTTTAATGAGTAAAGTAGTAAGAATGATGTTGCATTTTTTTGGTATGATTCTCTTTATTTTGTATCTTATTGTAATTTTTTTAGTTCAAAATAGTAAAAAACTTATAACTTTATTGGAAATCTATTAAGTACTAACCAAATATTTTTCTCTTTCATCAATATTATATTTAATAAAATTATCAAAATTTTACTATCCTTTATAACCACGCGAAGCGCGGACAAGTACACTAGTATTACTATAAATATGAAATTTGGGTAAGGTCTCATACAATCAAGAATATGAACTTATATAACATAAATTTTCCAAACTTTTATCGATATTCATTTTCACAAGTCGGCCATCATACAAAAAATTTCTTCTTCAACCCAAACTAAAACGTGAAAATAAAATTACATATATTGTAACAATATTACTACTTCAAATACGAAATGAGAGGATGACTTTGGGTAGGGTCTCAACGTTCATAAGATTAAAGAATATGAATTTATATAGATAAAAATAAGAAAATATCATAAGATATTTAAAATTTTAAATTAAACATTTAAGGATTATAAATATGAAAGAATAGAAAGCTATGAATATTATTAAGAGTAGAAATTAAATAAGCGAGTTATGAATATTATTAAGAATAGAAAATAAATAGATGAGTTATGGAGGTGAAAATTCTAAAACAAATAAAAAAGAAATTAAAGTGACAAATGCAAATTGTATCAAGTGTTATACCTTGTGGGATTGTTTAAGAAAATGGATATTATCAGCCTTTATATATTTGTTCACTAAAATACTACTTTCTCTATTTTAAATTAATTAAATTATTGAGATATTATTTATTTTTCAAATTAACTTAATTGTTCAAATTTCAAGATTATTTTTAGAATGTTCTTTCAATTTACCCTTCAGTATTGGAATTAGTTATTAATTAATGTTTAGTTGTTTTAATCATAAATTTAAAAATAATTAATAAGGGTAAAAATGAAAAGTTATACCTAATTTATGTTTTAATCTTCTTTTCTTATAGAGTGTGAAATACTTCAATAATTCAATAAATTTAAAATAGAGGGAGTAATAGGATTAGTCAAATAAAAAAATATGGTAATCCTTGTAAAATAAACTGCAAAAGAAAATTATTAGAAATGAAAACTATTTGTAGAAATTAAATTTAAAAAAATTCAAGAAAAAAACAAATAAACCTCGAGAGTACTTAATTGCTTCAAACAACGATAACTCTATAAAATCATATTCCAAAAAAGAAAAGTTATTTTTCACAAAAATATTTTCAAGAAAATATTTGTGCTTCATTTTTTTTTGTGGTAATAAAATATTTAAATTGGAGAGGCGTGTGTTGAATTTTCTAAAAATAGTGTATTTTTTTTTAGAGAATTCAATACCAATATGACATCAAAAAGTGAAGCAACTTAGACCAACATATATATATATAAGGATAATGCTAAATGGCCAGAAAATTTGACGTTATTGTTCTTTTCATAAGAGTGGTTTGAAGAAAAAAAGGGCGGAGTAGAGAAACAACTTAAAAGATGGGTTAAAGATTTAATTTCACGAATATTTCGTTAATATAAACTTAAGTTATTTGTATTAAAAAAAATGCACAAAGACCAAACCTGATAAGTTTTGAATACTTAAAGGACTAAAATCGGTAAGTGTATAGTTAAGAGACCAAATCTGATAAGTTTTTAAATAGTTAAAGGACTAAATCCGTTAAATATATAATTAAGGAACCATTTTAGACCTACTCCTATAGTTAATAGACTATTTATGTCATTTTCTCAATTAGGGAAGGAGGGAGTAATACTAGTAATTTAATAATTGTATATTATAAAAAATAAGGAGAACACCCCAAAAATGTCAAAAAAAAAAAAAAAAAAAAAAAAGTTTTATAACAAAGCCTCCCATCTACTCGCCGCCGGCGAAATCGGATAGCCGCGGCCCTCTCTATTGCTCCGGCGAGAACAGCCACCAAACATCCTCTCCCTCTAAATCGAACCACCAAACAAAACCCCTCTCTCCTCTTCTTCTCGCTCTATATCTCTGCTCTATCCGGCGAATACACCGACAAATCACCATCTCCGGTGAAGACCGCCGGCGAACACCATCTCTTCCCTCTTCTCCACCAAATGCCGCCTCTACTCGCCTCTTTCTCTTCTCCGGCGAGAGCGAGAAAACCAACAACAAGTGCATTAAAGCTCCGACCAACGAGCCACCGCGACGATGACCGTGGTTACGCCGGATGGACTAAAGCATGCCGAGGTCGAGCTCAATTTTGTCATAAACGGATCTACACAGATCCTTCCATTTTTGACTCTTTTGTTATCTTTGAACATATATATATATGATCATATGCGATTATTGATTTTGTTTGGATTCATATCTATCTTTCTATTAACATGAATAATTTTTGATTCACTTTACATGATTGTGTGTGGTGATATATACAACCTCGTAAAATAAATTTATATTTTCCTAATCACTGTAATTGAGTATGAAATCGTTATGATGTTAGTACAACAATATAGTGAGAATGTGAATGAATTGCTTAGTTTTTTTTTGGTGTAAAGAAGATATATTAATTATGATTCAAGACATTTTTGATGTGCTAGATTGTTTATAGGCCGCAGTTTAGATTAAGACGGTCTCCCTGTAAGTTGTAATTCTGTGTACACTTTTATTGTCCGTGAATATATAGTCTAAAGTTACCGGTTCAAAAAAATATATAGTGAAATTTGTTCATTTCAATGCTTTGAGTTATGAGAAAATTGTAGTAGTTTTGTTAAATCAATGATTTTTATTACGTTCTTATTTAATCTTCAAATCAATTTCTTACATCTTTGAGTGATTGCCTCCTTTTTCTCTCCTGAATTATGCTCTTGTTTTGATAGCCTCAAAACTTGTTTAATTTCTTAAGTTTCAACATGAAGTTATTGTAGCAATTTAAGTAGTTATAGCAATTCACTTATTTATTTGAAAAAAAATATATGAATCTGCATATTATTTCAGCAATTATAATTATTTGTTTTTTTATTTTATTGAATAATTAGTTATATTAATTTATAATTTGTGTATTGTCTCATCTGTGTAGATAAAATAACTTCAAAAAAAATATTTATTCAAACAATATTCTTCATAATTTAAAAGAATCCGTTCACAAGTTCAAAGGAGAAAAAGAAGCAAAAACAATGACATGCACTAAAAAATTGACATTGATTGGTGATCGTGCCACAATGACATATAAGAAGACAATCTCTAGCTCTAGACTAGACACACAGATGAGGATTCTAATGCCCAACAACAATCAATAAGAGAGGTATGAAGAAGAAGAAAAAGAAAAATAAATGTAGGTTATAAAGCTGATTCTTCTTCAAAACAGGCATGTAAATTGAATATCAAAATAGTTCTGAAAGTATAGATTCTCTACTGTCGGAGATAATGATCAAATCAATGAAGTTGTGGATGATGTTGTCTTCCATTAACAAAGAACAAAACACCTTCATGATAGATCTGTCCTTTCACCTTCTACTGTCGAGTCTTCCAACAGATACTGTTGTCAAGACTATTAAATTTTCATATTGATGGACAATTAACTTCTTGATGTGAAGAGTGATATTGTTTTTTTCATCAGGTATGAAAAAGTCATTCAATATAACTCCTTAATTTCATAAAGTTGGTCTATCAACTTCTACGACGAAATTTTTTTAATAATGAAAAAAAAGATATTTTGGATAAACTATTATGGCAGTCCATTTGTTTTAGAATGAAAAAATTTATAATCATGACAAGCTTAAGCTATCATAGTACTCTTAGTATTGTTCAGTAAGAAAAGTCATTCAAGTAAATTAAGATTGCTGCAAAGCGTAATAAATTGCTTGAGTTGGCTGGAAAGAGCTTCAAAGAGAAGGATTTGTTAACCTTTCTAAAATCTGAAGAAGTTGTAAAAACTTGCAAGAAGTTACTGTGCTTACTTTGATTTGTGCAAAGTATTCTTGTGCACACAATTCAGACACAAAAATTTCTTCCAATTGGATTGAACTCTCTGGCGATGATCACAAGCATTCCGTATCCATTTATGGGCTTAAAAGTTTATACTTCTATTAAGTATCTTGAAGGATTTGAATCCAACAGGAAAAACCACATGGCTTTTTATGTGCTTTCATGGTTATTTTTTTTTTTTAATATTTTCTATTTTTATTATTATTAAGTTCATTATTCATTATTAGGTTCATTATTCCTAACATTTTATTAAAAAAAAAAGCTTTAAAATAATAGTAAAAATAGATTTTTAAAAAATAATAAAAGGTAAAAAACGGATAAAGTTATAGTAATAAATTTGAATACATTAATGATGATTAATATTTGCCATAAATTTAGGAGATTCAAAATAAAATAGGAATATTTGTTTTTCTTTTTTAACTCAAATCAGTTAAAATTAGTTCAAAAAGTAGATTTTCTTCTTTTTGTTCAAACGTTTCTCTATTCTCTCATTGTTTTTCTGTAATTGTCGTCACTCACGACTAGTTCCAATTCATTTTGGTTCAATAATCTTCATTTTGTTGTAATGGACGGCTTCTTATCAATATTAATAAAACATGTTGGTAGATGAGATCCTTTAGATTAGTGTTCTTTGCGATTTATTATTTGTATTTTTATATTACTGAAACGTAAAAAAAATAAAATTAAGAACAATGAAACTGTAACGGAGATTTTCTGATTTTGTTTGTGTATAATAGATTTAAATTGTGATTTTTTTGTATGAACATTCTTTTGTTCAGATTACATAATAATTTTTGAAACTGAAATAAATTTTGGTATGATTTTTTTTAAAATTTAAGGTCTCTGGTAATTGGTATACTGTTTATACCATTGGTGTGTGCGATTTTGAAATTTTATTTGAATGATTTGAGTATACTGTTTACTTGATAAATGACAGTGTATGATAATTAATATTTATAGGTTGAAATTAATTTGATATTTTATTTGGCATGATATTGGTATGAATAATTGATGACTATTGTGTAAAAATATGTATGAAAACTGTGATGTTTGTATGAAATTTGTATTAGATTGGTATGAAATTTCAATAGAAATATAACACATGTATTTTCCCTTTTGTGTTATGTAAGACTGACACTGTGATTTTTTAATGAAACAACAAAAAAGTTGATTTTCAGATGGAGGAAATTATTTATGAATCTTTCAGTCTATATAGTGGGCTAGTAAATGCGATAACTTCGCAACTTGAAATAGATGCTACTATTAATGACATTGAGATTAAATATATTGTTAGTGATCGATGCCCACCGATTTGTATCCATAATGATGTGGATGTGCAAGTATTTTTGGATCAAAAGAAAGTTAATGTTGATTTCTTTACAAAATATCCGTTGTGCATAACTTTGAAGAATATGGCTATGGATAATCCAGAATCTGGAGTTATTGTGGATAGAAGAGATTGTGATGTTAGTAGACCACTAACAAATGTGGATTTATACTCAAATAAATCAATCTGCTTGATAGGAATGAATTTTGGTGGAGTTGTTGATGAAAATTATGATGAAGGACATGAAGTAATCAGTAACCTTACTAGTATGTTGATTACTGAAAATCAGATTTACAAAAATAAGGTCACACTTATGGAGGTGATGCGACATTATAGAGTTGTCAAAAAATTTCGAGTTCTTGTATCTCGTTCTAGTTCTTCTTGGTAATAATATATTTGCTTATTTGTATGTGTAGTATTTCTTGGTATATAAATATTTCATTAATCTTCTTTTGTTTTATGAAACAGCTATTACCTGAAGTGTTCTTCTGAAAATTATTCATGGTTAATGAATTCATGAAGTTTGAATCAATCGGAGCTTTTCAAAATTCAAAAATACTGTGGGGATCACACTTGTTCGTTTAGGGATAGAGTTTATGCAAGGAGTCAAGGAATCACTGACGTTGTAGCTGCTATGATATTAGATTAATTTGTTGATCCAACAACGGTATACACTCCTAAAGATATAGTCGAAGACATGTTGAAATTACATGATGTTTCGCTGACATACATGCAAGCCTGGCGAGCTAAAGAAAAGGCAATAAAATTGCTGCGTGGAGATCCGACTGAATCATATGCTAAACTTTCAGGTTTTTGCTGAATTAAAATTTTTATTTTACTTTATATCTAATTGATATCAAAATGGAAATTAAGAGTGAAACTAAATTGGTATGCATTTTAACAGAGCAAAGAATTGTATCCAATTGGCATGCAGCTTGTATCAGTTTGGTATCCATTGTGTGTCCAATTGGTATCCAGTTTGTATCCAATTTTATATAGTGCTGTTTTATTGTATGTAGTTATCAAATTGTAAAATTATACTGGAGTTTGTATTCAATTGGTATCTAGTTTGTATCTAATTGGTATCTATTTTGTATCCAATTGATATATTGCTGTATTATAATGTGTAGTTATCAAATTGTAAAAATAATTGTAACAATTAAAAAAACTTTCAGGTTATCTATACATTTTGGAGCAGACCTATCCTGGTTCTGTTTTGAGCTTGCAAAGAAAAGATGGTTAGAGCTTCTTATATGCATTTGTTGCATTAGAAGCATCTATTAAAGGTTGGGAGTATTGTAGGCCAGTTGTAGTGGTTGATGGGGCAGCCTTAAGAGGCGCATATGGTGGTACAATGTTGACTGCAAGCACAATGGATCCAGGAGGTATTATTTGAATCTTGATATTTATATGCAAATATAATTATGATATAAATTGTGTTTCCAATCTGTATGATTTTTTTTTTTAAATAATGCATCAGGTCACATACTTCCACTTGCTTACGCCATAGTAATCGACTTCTTTAAACTTATTCAAGAAATCTAACTTAGGGACTTTGTTCATTTTACCAAAGTACTTTTGAATAAGCCTATTTGGAATAGACGGATCTGAAACAAAGTCGTTGACGAGTCCACATTTGAGATCAGTAACTGCTGCAAATTCCTTAACCCCAAAACGTAGTACAATACCGTTTATTTTGACGATGAACATGTCGTCCCTGTCGTTATTAATTTCAATAAGTAGCAAATGACGCAATAACTGACATTGAATCTTTATGGGGGGTAGGTCGTTAAATACACCAAATGGTGTTTCCAAAAATTGTTGAAACCTCTCTTGCCCGAGGAATTTCGACAGGTCTTTAAAAACATTCATGTTTGTGCATGAAGACCAGTGTGTGTATTGCTTCCTTGCCTAAAAATAATATTATTTAAAATTAAATATAACTACATTAGATCACAAATTTCATACCAATGTTAAAACATACTTCATACCACATTCATAAATCATATATTAAGTCAGTTTCATACCAATATTATTCATGTTTCATGCCACATTCATAGACATAATGAGAAGAATTTGAAAAAATAACTTTCCTACTAAAATGTGTACCAACTTCATATCAAATTTAAATAAGTTTCATACCAATATTAGTAATACTTCATACCAAATTTAATTAAGGTTATCATGGATTTGATATTAAGTTGGGTATTCTTTTTATAAAAAATGATATGAAATCGGTGTTTCAATTAGTTGTCATAATGATGAAATAAATTATCTCATATAAATAATAAAATAATTTGTCCAAAATAACTTATCCCGATTTAATTTCCTCTAACGTATATAGTAAAATACAAGCTTGAAATAGGAGCTTTTCCTTTTCTTTGTTCTTTGTAATTTTACTATGATAGTGGTTGACTGACTACCTGTTCATCACCAAATCTCAGGGCTTTTACTTCAATAGTAGATATCAGGCCTTTCAGCAGGTTAGTTCACGAATTCTCCTATTTCAATAAGAGACGTGTTTGGGCCCGCTTTGAAGACAGCCAGGTCATCATAAGAAAATACGGAAAAATCTTTCCAAAGTGAGAGAAGGAGCTTCCTTCTCATCCGAAGCAACGAGAGATGCCAAAATACTCCCTGTAATTGTCTTGTCTTTGTTATGGTTTCAGGGCGGACTCTTCGTTTAACCACTCAAATTCACATTCGAATCCATCAATTTATAATTGAACAAACAACACAAATTTTAATAGTGTAGGACCTAATTACATGTTTTCATTTTAGTTTTTGAAATTATCTTTCATATCACATTTTACTTCGCTAGATACATGTATCTGATTCATTCAGATGCATGTATCTCGAATACATGCGGGTTACATTTCTTGTAATTTTTTAAATATATATACACATTGTGTCCAAGCGTGATTCATATGAATCAAGGATACACCAATTCTCTTCGCTCACCTTTCTATCTTGCTTGCATCTCTCCTATCTCGCTAGCCTCTCTATCGCTCACCTCTCACCTCTCACCCCTCTTGGTCGTCTCTCTCCCTATATATCTATATTTTAGAATGTATCTGGTATCAAAGATACATGTATATAGTATCTTTGATACACGTATCTAACTTGAAATTTGAAATAGTGATGTATCTGACTTGAAATCTGATAAATTTTTTTAATCAATTAGTGAGATAATATATAATTATTCAAACTATAAAATGATCTAGTAATTTTTTCTTTATAAGAACAATTCTCTCTTCAGTAGCAAATTAGCTATTTGGTCTGAAGTTGAGCTGGTTAATAATTGTTGAACCAATAGATGGGCTAAAGTCCAACCTAGTTCAGAGCTTACTTAGATTGATATAGATTGGGTCAAGACGTGCTAAATGATGGATAATTCCAATTCATCTAATTTGATTTAACTTTTTTAATTATTATTATTTATTTATTTAACTCATTACAAAAAGCTTCCACCTTTCTTGGTGATTCAAATTTATAACCTTACGATCCAACTAATCAACCTCCTCTTATCCGACTTTTTATTTTATTTTAAAAGAGATATCAACTAAGTTTCTTAATCAAATTTCCACAAATAGGTCTTCGTAAATATTACATCATATCAAGGTGTACTTTTGATATTTGAGTATGCTAAATGACTTTAGGTGAAAAAGAAATGTAATATTTTGCATTAGCCATTAGATTTAGAGTTAATATATAATGAGATTATATCCAGGGCGGCTCAATGCCTTTAAAAATGAGGCATCCGTCTTAGTCCCCAAAATTTGAGGTCCCATTTTTTTAAAGTAATAATAGAATTATTATAAGTATTTTTTAATAAAAAATAAATTATTCAGTGTCTTTCTTTTAGTTTGTTTCGAAACATTAAAGAATATTTCTTTCTTTTTGTTAATTTTAAAATTTAACTTCCACTCGACATGATCTGATTAAAAATATTTTGGTATATTTTATATATATACCAAAGACCATTAAAAAAATAAATCTTTATCATTTTAAAAAAAAAAGTAACTTTGAATTTGAAAAATAAAGAAAAAAGTTAGGCCTTCAATTTATTTTTGGCTTTAGGCAACTAATTAGTTTGAGCCGCCATGGATTATATCAAGCACTCGGTATCACAAGTTCAATTAGTCTCAATAAGTATTTGGTGTTGTGCTTTTACTTGTTAATGCGACCTAATATATAAGATTTTATGAACTATGAAATGGGGTAGGGGAATTTTGAGCTGAGTATTTGGTTTTTCTTGAAAGATTCATTTGAGTTTGGATTCTGGGTTCTCATTTACATCATTAAGTTGTTTTTTTAAATTATTTTGAAAAAAAGATGAAAGTCTTCTTTTTTTAAATAATTACTCCAAATGTTTTCCATTTTAAGAAGTTAAATATTAAAATTACCATATTTAATTCTTTACTGCTGGTGTATTATCCTTTTATTTTTCATGGGGATCTTATTAATAAAATATAAATATTTGTGGATTAAGTCAAAACTTCTTGTAAAAAAAATTGAAAAAAGAGCGATAGGAATATATTTTTGTCTCGATTTAATAGGATAAAAGCTCTAAGTTTTAAGCTCTAATAGAGGGTATCAGGGCCGACTCAACAAGATCAGGGGGCCTAAAGCGAAACTTAAGAGAGGGACCCTAATATATATATATTTTTTTTATCATATATACTTTTATTTAAAATTTGTTTTTCTAACTTTTTTAGATGTAGTGTCATTAGTTACTGTTTTATAATCGATTTGTTTTAATAATTCCTAATTTTCAATTGATAATGTAGCTAATCCATTCAATCTCTCTTGAGACATTATTGATCTTAAATAAGATTTAATCAACTTTAATTTAGAAAACTTCTTTCGGCTGATGCAACAATTACAAGAACTGTTAACATTATTTTATAAGCAATATATGTGTATTTGGAATAGAGTAAGTCTTTTTATTTGACTAAGTATTTTCATTAGATCATTTTCTGCTACTTGTATTATTTCTATTAACACTTTTAATTCAAAAAATAAATCTAAATCATCAATATCAGAATAACTATTATGGGTTAAAGAAAGTTCAAGGTTAAGATAATATTTCTTTTAAATTCTCATCATCTAGTGATTTCAATTTACCACTAAATAAGAAATCAACAATATTTTCATATGCTTCAATTTTCATGTGATTTTATCATCAATATTTTCATCAAATTGTTTCTTACGAAATCCTGGTTCTATATTCATCTTATATGCAATTTATTCAGTAAAAATCATGGCACTCATAGTACATATAATTTTTTATTTTTTTTAAAATAACATTTATAAGTATTTTTTTCTATAAATTGGGGCCCCCTAAAAATATGGAGCCCCAAGCGATAACTTTAGTGGCCTAGGGGTTAAGACGGCTTTGGAGGGCACTCATAATGTACAATCTTAACTGAGGTTGCAACTTTGTGTCTTAGTTGAAAAAATTAATAAAAATAACGAGGTCACTTTTACGCGTCTTGATCCAAATACTCTTAAAAAATATAAATCTTTAGTTCAACAAACAAGTGGACTCAATCTTAGGTACAATACAGGAGGAGAGGTTGGGTTTGTTGAATCATAGATTTGTATTTTTTTAAAAGGGTTTGGGTCAAAGACGCATAAATGCAACCTCGCCATTTTTAATAATTGTCTTCATCTAAGACACAAAATTACAACATCAATTAAGATGATATATTATGAGTGTCCTCGTTTAAGCACTTTTTGTCACCCTTTGCAACAAATTTGAATTAACCCGTAAGATTTTAAATACTATTGATTAGATTTCATGAAAATAAACAAAACAAAAGAATAACACACCATCAATAAAGAATAAAAGATGGTAATTTTAATCTTTAGCTTCTTGAAGTGAAAAATATTTACAGTAACTATCAAAAAGAAGTCTTTTCTCTTTTTCCAAATGAGTTTTAAAAACAACAACTTATATATTATAGTAATATAAATGAAAACCCCATAATCTAAACTTAAACTAATCCTTCAACAAAATTAAATATCGAGCTCAAAATTTTCCTACCTCACTTGATAATTCATAAAATTTTAAGTATTAGGTCGTATTAACAAGTAAAGTACAATATTAAATCCCCAAATATACAAATAGACATGCATATAGTAAATACTTCTAGTGAGTTTTGAGACTAATTAAACTTAGGGTGTCGAGTGCTATTATTCACGAGCTGAAATATGGAGCTTGAGGACTTTGAATTCACCTTTGTCAATTTCCAATAAATGATTAAGTTGAAAGGAACAAACATCTAAAAATTAGCTTAATCGAACAAGAAACAAATCAAGAATTGTGATTTGCAAATTGGCTGCTAGACCTGAAAATAAGGTGCAAAAATCTGCACTCTATTTCTCACGTTTATTTTTTTTTTTTTTTGGATGTTAATATTTATTTTTGTGAATCTGAAAATAAGACCTAAAGAGATCTTACATATGCACCATAGTAATGAACTCATGAACAAAAATGAATTGATCCAAATTAAGTTTTTATTTATCAAAATGAAAAGAGAATAAAATGCCAAAAACCCAACACATCCACTCTTGGATGAAACTTTTTTTTTTTTTTGAAAAAAAACATAGGGGTGTACAAAATCGAATTGGAAATCGAATCAAATCATAAATCGAGTCAAATCGAAAAAAAACTCGACTAATAGTTTGGTTTGACTTGATTTGGTATTGGAAAAAAAAACTCGACTTTACTTGGGTTGGTTTGGTTTTAACTAAAAAAAGTCAACCCGAGACCAAACCAACCCGACATTATATATATAATTTTTAAAATTTATTTTAAACATAAAGGTATTTACTTTGGTGTAATTTCTAAATATTACTTATACATTTTCATAGTTTTTATCTTTTAACATATTTTTTCAATTTTTTTGAAACTTAGAATTTTGAATGGTCAAATAAAGGTTATAGTTCATAGATATTAGTAACTCTAATAAAACTCAATTCAAAATCAAATCAATACTAATGCTAACAAAATAAATTAATTCAACACTAAGAATGACAATAATGTTGAGTAGTTCTTCTTTAGTTTTACATTGGTTTAGACATTTAAAATACATAACCTAATTTTAATAATTTTTTTGGTGTTTATTCATGTAATTCATCATACTTATTAGACTTATTTTAGCATGATTTAGTACTTTTAAATTATGATCATTTTCATTACGACTTATCAATTTGTAATATTTATTTTATACGATTTCATTGTTATTTTTTATATTGAATATTTTAGTGTCATCACTCATCTCATATTTTGTGTTATTTTCTTAAGAAACACCGTAAATTTTGGTTGGGCTAAAGAAATATTTGGAGCACAAGTTAATTATGTTTGTATGAATACTTTACTGGAAAAAAAATTCCAAAAACCCGAACAAATCCGAGGTTAATTAGTTTGGTTTGTTTTAAAAAATTAAGAATTCGACACAAATTGTTTGGTTTGGTATTTGAAAAACTCGAACTAACCTGAAAAACCCGAGGTTGAAAAACCCCAAAAACCCGAGTTTTATTAATTGGTTTGGTTTATAAATTTGAAAAATTATCACAAATAGTTTGATTTGATATTTAAAAAATTCGAATCAAATCACCAACCCGATCTTGTACACCCCTAGTCTATACTCTATCAAATGTACAAGTAAACAATAACACATCGACCTTAATTTTTTCTCTTTTTGTTGAATGGTTTAAATGTTACAAACATGATTAAAATTGCTCATTGGTGTAATATCATTTTAATATGCAGTTTACCTATGAATATCATTATATGGTCTTTATGCGCCGTTAATATCATCATAACCTTTTCTTTTATTTGTCAAACTTATATTCCTTCGAAGTCCATTTCACACTTCAAAAGTCGATAAACTAGTCTTTAAGTAGAAAATTAGAGCATTAATTAATCATATTTAACTTTCTTAAGTATCTTTTTTTAGAGTTCATATTTTGTGTCTCAATAGTTATTTATACTATCAGATCTTTCAAAATAGTACATTTTCTTATGATATATCATGATTTGAAATCTTAAACATGCTACAACAAATAAATATGACCCGATAATAGAAGAATTATTTACGCTAACCGCGTATAAAACGTAAACTTGTTTATATCGTTTGAACTCTCTGGCCAGTTTGACTTGTTCATTCAAATTACATGCCATGACATACGCAATTTTAGTCAATAACGTGCCACCAATTTCATAAAATTTCCTTAAATATTATCAGACTTTTTCTTGCTAGTGTTACTTTACATATACGACATATATATATATATATATATATATATATATATATATATATTATTAGAGACTTTGGTTAATATATAATATTATATAACTCCGAGAAGATAGGCATTGCAATGACTACTACTTTGAGAATCAACAGATTGTGACACTACGAATACTATGGCATGGCTTAAGAAACTTATTTTTTGAAAAATATTTTTTATTGCCAACCAATGTTGAAGGAATCATCAAACAGATTAATTATTTTGTTGACATAATATATGCAAAAAATGGTCAAAATTATCCTCGGATTATTCGAAATAGTTTATATATACCCTTTAATTATGTTTGGGATCAAAACTATCCTTGTCGTGTGTGTTTTGGACCACAAATACCCTTAAAACGTTATTTTGCCATTAGAGCTAACATGACAGTCCACCCATGTAGTCCAACATGGCAAAAATACCTTCCTCTCAATAATGTTGTTCTTCCTTGTTCATCCCTATCACAAAAAGAAAATCAATATAATTCTTTCAGTGTTCTTGTTTGAGTTGTTGTTCGGACTTTAGAACTCCAATTTCAATGTGTGCTAAAATTTGTTTGAAGTTGTAATTTTGTATTGAAGGATCGAGTTCATTGTTTGGGCTTTGTGGTCATAGATTCACAGAATCGATTTTTAGATTTTCAAGCTTTTTAGAACTCTTTCATATATTTTTTATATTTTTTGGGGATTTCAACTCAAATCTTCAAATATCAATCTTCAAACTAAAAAATCAGCTGTTAAATGTCAATTTCCAACTTCAATTGCAATATCCAAGCAATTTTTGTTAAAAATTCAATTAAATCTCTTCAAATTTTTGCACTTCAAAAACCCAACAAAAGTTAGAAATTTCTCACCAACAAGCTTTCAAATAAGTAGCTATTTTCGAGTTTCAACACAAAAAGAATAACTTTAAGAGATTTTCAACATCTTTCAACCTCGAGAATTAAATTTTTAGCCTCAGATTCGATGACATCAAAACCCAAACAATGAACTCGATCATTCAACACACAACTACCATCTCAAACGAACTTCAACGCACTTCGAAATTGAAATTTCAAATTTCGAACAATAACTCAAACAAGAACAATGAAAGAACTATTTTTGATATTTTTAAAAAAAAAAATTGTGATAGAGATGAACAAGGAAGAACAACATAATTGAGATGAAGAGATTTTTGCCATGTTTGACTGCCTAAGTGGACTGCCTAAGTGGACTGCCTTGTCAACACATATGGCAAAGATAACGTTTTAAGGGTATTTATGGTCCAAAACATAAACGGCAAGGGTAGTTTTGATCCCAAATATAAATAAAAGGTATATATGAGCTATTTCGAATAGTTCGAAGCTAATTTTGACCCTTTTCCATAATATATATAGTATTAACTAGGGGTGTGCATTCGATTTTTCGATTTGGTTTTGTAGTATTCGGTTTGAATTTTTCGGTTTTTGGTTTTGAAGAAGTGTAACCCAATTCGAACCAAAATAAATTTGGTTTGGTTTGGTTTCTCTCTTTTTGATTTGGGTTTCATCGGTTTGGTTAATCGGTTATGTCAATAATTAGAAACATAACAAAGTTATATTTGCAATTTAAAAAAAATAAAATATATATATTTGGATTAAACCGAAAAACCAATAAAATATTGCAAATAATCCAAATAGTGCACCAATAAAATATATAAATAATTAATATTTTGTTAAATTAAATAAAGACAGTCTTAATTATTTAGTATACATTTGAATATATCTTCTTAATATTCAAATTTATATATCTAAATATTAATATTTGAACGATATTAATCATAATTAATAAAAATAAATGAAGCCTAATTAATATGTTTTAGATTTGCGTGACGAAGTTGGATTACTTCTGTTTTCTTTTTGAAAACTCGACGGGCTTATATATTTACTAGACAAAGTGTTTGTGCTGGTACGAGTTAAATATATATTTTTTTATCTTGAGTTAATTAAATTTTAATATGATTTTTAGATATTTTAAGTAGTTAATTATTGTGATTTTCTAGTATTTTCCACTTAATTTTTAAATAATATATGTTATTTCCCTTGTCCCAATTTATGTGACACTAATAAACTTTTGAGAATCAACTTAATTTTCTCTATGTCTTTAATTTTTTAAATTATTATGATACATATTACTTTTACACCATTTTAAAACAATATAATACAAAAAATTCGATTATCATGGACAAATAATTTCGTCATTTATAAATCATATTTCGTCAATAAAAATCTTGTGAGAGGAAAACTAATTCGTCAATCCGTTGTCACTAAATGTGTGTCGCTAAGAGTATACAAAAACGATTTAGTGGTTCGTCGCTAAAAGTATTATATTAACTACAAAAAGAAAAATCGTCCCCAAATGCTTAAACATTTGTCTCTAAAGTTATATGTATTTCGTAGTTGAACAAAATCTAAGTTCGTCACTAATGACTATATTTTATATACAAAAAAATATTTTGTTCTTAAATGCATTAATTAGGGACAAATTTATTATTATAAAAGGTTAATTTTTCTATTATCTCACATATCAATTTTTTTAACCCCCCTCTCCAGGAGCTCCCACACATTATACATTCTTGGGACTCGAACTCACAACCTTAAAGTTGGAAGTGAGGAGTGCTTACCATCCAATCAACTCTCTCTGTTTCTCAATTTTATTTTATTTTTAACTTCATTCACTTCTTTCAAATTTAACTTCTGTAGAAATAATATATTATATGATTATTTATATACACACACAAATGCATGAAATTTACCACCCACAATTCATTCAAATGTAGATTATATTTTAATTAAGTTGTATATTTTTTTAAATATCTTTAAATATATTAAGTACGATTCTGTCATTTTATTTATTTATTTTTATAAATTTTAAAAATTATTCAGTACAATTATAAATTTATATAAATTAAACTTTTGATTTTATTTAAAAAAAATGAATAATCGGTTCAATTCGATCAGTAAATCAATTGTTTTGAAAAAAATATCGATACCTATAACTATAGTACTTCATCATAATATATTTGAAATCCTAGTTGGTTCATTTCTTTCATTTGTGCTTTCATTTTTTTAGTTTATTTCAATTTTCACACTGATGAAAAGAGTTAATAGAAATTTCATGAAATATTTCACACCTTTGCAAAGTGTAAGTTTGTAAGTCGATGTTATCTCTGTATAGTTGCTCTACGTACGTATGTGAAATTACTATTAAATATGTACATATTTTTAGACTGAAGCAAATAGATTGACTTAGTCTATGTAGTTTACCAATCACAAATCAATAGACACGCACAAAAATTAGCACCAAGACTTGAGAAATTATTTTTTCTATCGTCTTTATCGATGAAAGTGTATCAAATAAAAAATAAAGGTGTTAAACCAATAAATATTAGCGATCTAGTGGTAGAACCGTACCCCACTCACGGTACTTATATCCTGGATTGTATTTTTCAAATGATGCATTTTATAATTACGTAATTTAAGAAAATTGATGAATTAAACTTTTTCATTTTTACAAAATCGACCGAATTCGTTGGTTTTAATATTTTCCCTCACCAACTAACAAATGGACTCTGTCTATTTCTTATGAACCACTTTATTCTTTTTGTAAGTTGTCACTTGTAATTATGCACAATTGTAGCAAAAATAAAATTGTATTTAGCTGTGAATTTTTTTCATAGCAAATAGTTGAATTATTCACTACAAATATTAAGTCGTCGCTATTTAACACCTTAAATATTTTGTGACAATTTTTTTTTTTGTCACTAAATCACAGATTGATTAGAGACAATAAGATCTTTGTCACCAATTATTTATATTATTAGTGAAGAAAATAAATGTCATAATTAAATCTAAATTTTTATAGCTAAAACTTATAATATTTAACTACGAACTCTAATTTGTCGATATTGTAACAACATATTTTTTTAGATGAAATTTTTTTGTGTCCAAAAATTAATAAATTTTAAGACAAAATAATTTGTCATGAATTAGATACATTATTAGTGACGAAATAATGTGTCACCGATAACTTTAAATTCGTGATTAAATGGCGCCTATTAATTTTTTGGTGGAAAACTTTAGTTGTCAAAACTTTGCTACGGATTTTTATGTTTCGTCACTAAAAGTATGCGTCTCATATATTTAAGCACGAAAAGTAAATTTTGTCACTAAAAGTGAACAATTAGTGACAAATTTGATGTCATAGCTAATAATTCCGTAGCTATATATCATATTTGTTGTAGTGATATATTATGACATAATTTGACTTGATACAGAGTTTAAGAAAATATTTTTTTTTAAAATCTTGTGGTACTAAATTAAAGTTATAACAAATATATCAAAATGTCTTAATCTTGTGGGATTAAAATACCATGTGGAAAATTAAAATTAAAGTATTGTAAAAAAAAAGAGAGAAAAGGAGAGATCTCTTTTTTTTTTTTTAAAAGAAAAAAGAAAAAGGAGAGATCATTCTTTTTTAAACAAATCAAAAAATGAAATAAATAATATTTTTTTGAATCGAGAGAGTACACGCTCAAAAAACTGATCTCTCGTGTTTCAATATAAAAACATATACTCCCTCTGTTCCTATATACATGCCGCCATCTTTACTAAAATAGATGTTTCTTAATACTTGTCATTTCACAAAATCAATGTATAAATGACTTTATTCTTCCTATTTTTTATCCTTGAGAGGTATTAGCTTTGAAAATATAAATTTGATAAACATAAAAAAAGCTAGTAAATAATTCATGTCCATTGGTCAAATTAATTAATCAAAATAAATTAATTAGTTCATTGATTGAAAACTTGACTTTAAGAGATAATACTAATTAATGATACAATGATAATTTTACCTAGTTTTTTATAGATGGAAAATCTAAAATGATGACAACTAAATAGGAACGAAGAGAGAGTAGTATTAAATCAAATTGGCTCCAAGTTTCTTGGTGGAAATTAAATTCTCTTAGAAACTTTGTAGCATTAGTTGCTCACTTAAATATATATATATTCAATTTCTAGTTTGAATTAGTTCGTTATTTTAATATGACTCAAAATGTGAGCTCATTAAATTAGGATTTTTATGATGACCTTCTAGGATAGCATGAAGGACAACAGAACAGTATTCCATAAAGTTTTTTTTTAGGAATTAGACCTCCACAACAATAATGTCAACACAAAAAAAGAAACTTTTTTCAACTCATGCATGTGATTTCTCAATCTTCTAGTGGAAAATATATGGAGTGAGTTTAATATATATGTCAATATCGTAAATTTGTCAAAATATTTCATTCAAACATTTAAACTCATGAAGTTATAATCTATACTAGTCACCAATTCATAATGTACCTATTAGCAGTGGCAGAGCTAAAATTTTCAATAAGGGATTCAAAATATGAAGAAGTAAACACACGAACTAACTAAATAGAGTTCGACATCTACTATATATATATAAAATAAAAATTTTACCACGTAATATTTTCCGTCGAAGGGACTTCGAATGAACCCTGAATGTATGCTGGCTCCGCCCCGGCCTATTAGACACTTCATTAATAACCAGTCGAAAGATCAAAACATGTGATAAGGTACGAGTTTGGGACAAAATTTTATTACAACAGGATCGACGTGAAACCCTGATTGAATAATGTATTAATCAAAAATAAAATATTAGACTTTAGCTATGTCTAGAAATTACTTTTAAAAGGTCAAATAAGATACTTCTCATTTGTCAAAACAACACGCAAATCGGACATATTGACATATTATTTCCAATTTTTTTTTGGCTATTTTTGTTCATAAAACATCAATTAAAGAGATACTTCTCTGTTAACTTTTACTTGTCATTATTTGACTTGACACCTATTAAGAAAATAATTATTGATATATATATTATACCAAACTATTTTTATTAAATGATGTTTAATATTAAGTCTTGAAAAATGATTTGAAAAAATAGTATTTAATGCTGAGGGTAAAACATGGAAAAAATATAATTGTCTTTTCTTGATATGTCAAAAGTGACAAATAAAACTGAAAATCTTTTTTAGGAACAAGTGACAAGTAAAAATGAACGGATAGAATAAAAGAAAAGGAACGGAAGAATACAACCCCGATTCAATTTTACTTGTTTGTCCTTGTTGACTTAGTAGTTGACACGCTTCTTAAGAAACTACGTACTTTATCCGTTTTATTTCAATATAAATCACTTTAGTTCTTTTCACGAATTGAGCAGTATTAAAATTTACTTCGTCAATACTAAAGATAGAATTGAAAATCATTGTCGATTTTAGTTTTTCTGGAATGACATATTTTGGGATAATTTTTTTTTTAAAGTTAAAGTAACAATGGGATGGGAAGAGTATTTATTAGGGGTTTAATTTAATTAATTATTTTTATTATTTATACTTTGAAAATCTAAGTTTGATTATTATTACGTTAAATTAATTACTTAGGAGTCATTTGATAGCTAGTTAGCGTTATAATAATAGCCTCCTTAGGAAGATCACCAGGATCAGAAATATACACATTTTTTCGTCTTAGTCAAGATATCTGCGACTTGATTTTCTTCCCTAAAACAATGATTTATTGAGATATTACCTTGACAAATGATTGCTTTCACTTCATTAATAATCAATTGTAAGTACCATGGAGGCTTCATGACTTTCCCTTGAAGCATCTGGATGATTAACAATGAATCTGCTTCAAGCATAACATTGTTGTGATCATTATTAGTTATATTTATATATAGTTTAGTTATTTATGTATCAGTTATATATTAGTGTAGTTATTTATGTGTAACTTATTTCATATTTCATTCTATTTATTTCATATTTTATCCCGCATAAAATATATAATAAATTTCTTCCTAACTTATATATGTATTAGTTATGTAATTTTTTAAAAATTACAAACCAGACATCAATATGAGTATCATACCTGAATAATATCACTATTAATATTATACATGAATAACTTACCGCCTTATAACCAGCTATCAACTGACCTCTTAATAATAAGAGTAATACTTTTAAAAAAAAATTAATATAAAGGACAAAAAATATGAAATCATGACATAAGTTGCAACTAAGTAAAAATGAGAAGAAATATGTGGCTTGACTTGTAGAAAGAAGAAAGCAATAGGTCCACAATGGGGGCCAACATATTACTTCTTTCTGTTGGATTTAGTCTGTTATGAATTGGTCAATGTATATCTTCCAGACAGAATCCTGACTTTTATTATTATTTTTTGTTTTTTCCTTTACTCCAATATACAAAGACTTTTGAGTTTTCTTTTTTTCCTTTTTTTCTAACTTGGATTGTTCAAGTCAATTGTATGCCCACACTAGTGGACTACCACACTTGTTTTATCATATAACTAAAAACTAATTTTCAAAAATAAGAATGTGACATGTCTTTTACCTTTCAAAATTCTCCTTGTAATGCATGCATCATCATAACTTCATCTTTTGTACTTCTCTTCTCTCTCAATTTCTTTTTCCATTCGATGTTCGGTATCTATATTAGAGTACGATTAAATTCAGATTCGCGTTGGAAAATTTCACATTTAGGAATTTTTGGGGGGGGGGGTAAAATGCTCCCTAACAAAGACGAACCCGTACCCAGGAGGTCTCAAACCCGAGACCAACTGTCACGACCCGATTTTTCAGGTCATAATGACACCTACTACAGTCCACCAGTAGGTAAATCTAATCCTTATCCCAGAGCCATAAGCAACGGACTACCAAGCGGAAGCCAACAACAAGAAGCAAGAACTTAGAATAAAGCAGAGAAAGGATAATTAACAAAAACAATAGAGAAACCATCCCAAGCCCTGATATCAGTTAATAGTTGGGCATCTAATCCAATATAGGAGTACAAGACTTTTACAAATACAAGACAAGTACAGACTGTCTCTGAATACAATATAAAGAGTAAGCCCAGCCAAAATAGACGGAAATCGGTAGCTCCAGACGCCTGGGAGCTCACCCTAATCTCCGAAACTCCAAGCTTCTCTGTACGACTCCAAATCAACGACGATAACTCAACTGCAATCAGCAGGGATTAAGAATGAAAGAGTACTTACCATTCCATTACAATCTTCGTTGCTTCCCTCTCAACTTATTAATATTGTACACTTCTATTATAGCACAATCTTAAAAGTGAAATTGAGTATGGTTTTATTTTTTAGATATTTAGCTTAGGTGGAACTACAATATCATTTTGAATAAAGCAATATGACAAACATGGATATACTTATACACTAGAAAATGTCCAAATTTATCATCTTCTATTGCAAAAATAAAATAAAATAACACTCCACTATATTTTTGAATCACTAATATTCTTATTATTAGCATCATCTTATATATGTTCTTAATTCTAGCAAAATTAATCAACATGAAACAGAGAGTTATCAGCTCGGTCAAAATGTTAACACGATAAATTTCACAAATCATAATATTTCATAAAGAGATCTAGATTTACCCATGTGCTTTAATTTTGTTTTAAAATTATCCTCCATTATATTTTATTCAAAATTTATTTTTATTCTAAAACTTTTGGAAAGTATTAAAAACTTATAATATAATCAAAATTATGGTTATTGTTTGCAATATTTGGCAAATACATGTGTTAATTTAATATTAGAACATAAAACTTTTAAGATACATGGTACGAGAAAAGTGAACACATAGAAAATATTAAAGTAAATCTCAAAGTTGTAAATCCAAATTAAATTAAATTCCAAAAAGGAGGTGGAGTACAATGATCTAATTGTATAATAAGGGCGATATTCAAAATTGTAATAACTATAGGAATATCAAACTGCTAATAAAATTGTAATAACTATAGGAATATCAAACTGCTAATCCAAACTATGAAAGTTTGGGAGAAGGTGGTTGATTAAGTGAGGATGAATAAGTTTATGTCTATTGTTGAGACCATTTTGAATTCATGTAAGAGCGTTCAACTACATAATCTACGCATAATATGGAGATTTACCTATAGTATTTATTGACCAAGAAAAATTTATGACAAAGTTCCTAGGGGAATTTCATAAAGATGTTTGGAGGCTATAGATGTATTTCTATCTTATATTAGAGCGATTAAGGATATGTATTACGGAGCCAAGACTCAAGTGAGTAGAGGGAGAGAGTATTCAGGTTGAGAAAGACTAAGATAGAATACTTGGAGTACAAATTCAGTGATGCGACTAACATGGAAGATGTGGAAGTGAAGATTGATACACAAGTCATCTCCAAACGATGAAGTTTCAAGTATCCGGAGTCAATAATTCAAGAAAATGGGGAGATTGACGAGGATGTTACACTTTGAATTGAAGTGGAGTCGATTAAAAGAAGCTTGCATTTGTGTCTTGTGTGAGAAGAATGTTCCACCAAAACTAAAATATAAGTTTTATATATAAAATGGTGGTTAAAAGATCAACTATGTTCAAAGAGGAGCGGTGTTGGCCGGTTAAGAACTCACACGTCTATAAGATGATAGTAGCACAAAAAGGATGTTAAGATGAATGTATGGTATACAAGAAGAGATAAGATTAATAACGAAGATATCTTGAACAAGGTGTGTATGAAATAAGATGAGCGAGGTGAGACTGAGATGGTTCGGATATGGGAAGATATTAGAGGTTGTCTACTCTGGGTATAAGGAGAGGTAGACCGAAGAAGTATAAGGGAAAGATGATTAGATAGTACATGTCATATTTATAGCTTACCAAGGACATGACCATAAATAGAAAGATTTGAAACTTTCTGGGCGAACTAGAATTTAGTCAGGCTCAACCAGACACCGAATGAAAAAAAAAAGAAACTTTTATATTATAGCGTTAAAATGTGTTTATACTTAATTGATTAAGAGCCTGTTTGGCATTGCTGTTGGAAGGCCAAAAGTGCTTTTTTTTCCGAAAAAAAAATAGTGTTTGGCAAATTCTCAAAACTGCTTTTAAATGGAAGCAAAAGCAGTTTTTCTGCTGTTGGGAAGAAGCTAAAAATTTATGCTTCTTAAAAAAAGCAGAAGCAGAAAATTATTTTCTTGAAGACTAAAATATCCCTCCCATATATACATATTTATCAATATATCCCTTATTAATTAATTAACATATATCATAAATTTGGTTAAGTTTCATACAAGAATTTTATTTTTTATTTTTATTTTATGTTTATATACTATTATTATTTTATATTTTATATATTATTTTATAGAATCAGAAATAAATGACAATATTTTTGTAGGATTAAAAATATGAAGGATTTTATTTATTTTGTGGTTAATTTTTTTGTATATAGTGGTTTAATTGGTGGAATAGTTTTAAAATTTAATTTTCTTGATATTTTGAATTATATTTAAGTCATCATGTTAATATTATATTAATATTCAATTTATTTATGTTTAATATTGATTGAAAATTTGAATATGCATATTTTCATTAAAAAATTTCTAATAGATATTTAAAATAGTTTCTCACTATAAAATAATCTTAGTATTAAAAGTATATTGATACTTACCCTTTTTTGTAATTTGACTCTCAAAAGCATTTTTTTAAAAAAAATTAGTCAAACACAATTTGCTTATCTAAAACACTTTAAAAATAAATTAGCCAAACACAAATTACTTTTTTTTCAAAAGCACTTTTTTAAATAGCCACTTAATAAAAATACTTTTAAAAACAAGCAGTTTTTAGCAGTAATGTCAAACAGACTCTAAGTGAGGTGGAAAATATTTGCAACGTTCCAAAGGGAAGAAGACAAGTATTTTGAAAATGAGGAAATACATAATTACTCAATTAGAATTTGCAAATTGTATGCGGATAACAATATTTAATTGGAATAATATCATACACCGTTAAATGATAATAGTATTTCATTGGAAAAATATCACACACAGTTAAATAATAATACTATTTAATTGGAAAAATATCATACTGTATTTAATTGGAAAAATATCAAACTTTGGTACAAGTAGAATTTAAATCTTAGACCTTCCAATTGCGCACCTAACTCATAAATGACTCGAACCTTTTACCAAGTATTCCTTACACACTTTTCTTTTATTGTATGTTGAACTTAAAAAGAATATTTTCTCCGTCTTATATTAATTGTCATATTTTTTTTACATATTTTTTAAGAATTTATAAATAAAAGATATTAATAAATATGTATTTTATTTAAAAACAAAGACTAAGCTCATCTTATTGGTATTTGAACAATTACAATATCAACTAATAATTACTTGTTTGAACCCTTCAAATTTATACACTATAATTAATATTGATTAATTTCAGAGCACTTAATTATATCAAAGATAAAATGAGAAGAATTAATTAATTTTCATCTCTATTGTAAAATAACGAATATTTTAAATAATTTTAACAACTAATATGTGACGAAGAGAGTAACACATCTGTATATTTAGAAATAATCAAATTATAAACTATCTCTTTCAATCTAAATGTGACGTGATGTTACAATCATAGAAATATTTGAAGCGATCACAAATTTCAAAAGATAAAATAAAAAGAGAAAAAACATAAAGTCATCAAGTCCTATTACCCCATTATTTTTATTTATAATGAATTTATTGTCCCATTATGAGTCTAGGTGGCAGGCAGTATAGTTCAATCGCCATTGGTGCGTGAGTCAAGCCAAAAAATAAATAAATATTTATTTAACATTTATTTAATTAGAAATATTACTTTCTTTTCATTACTTTTATTTTTTTTAATTGAACTTTCTCAATTCATTCTTTTTCATTATCTTCTTTATCCAAATTTAAAAACCCAATTACCTTATCTTCATCTTCTTCAACTTAGAAAATTCATTTACTTCATCCATTTTTATCATTTTTTTTTTCTTGTCTCTTGCTTTTCTTTGTTTCTTTTTCTTCTTTATCCTCTTTTTAAAAAAAATAAAAAATAAACGTGAACTCCATTATTCGATTGATTAGAAAGTACTATGAAGCTCCACTTTTATTTTTATTTTTGGTCTGAATAGAGAACTCCATTACCTTGCTTTATTAACTTGAGAGTTGAATTGATTTTTTTAGTGATGATTTAGTGGCGGAAATAGTGCTATAACAGGGAAGCATCATGGAGGCTCCGTTGAAGGCGGCAATGACTGCTACTTTAGAGGATTTACAGCAAAGAACAAAGGGTTTGAGTAATGAAGGTTGAAGAAGAAAGAGGAAAAAAATGAAAATAAAGTTAATAAAATTAGAAAAAATGAAACTAAAATTAAATATTAAAAAAATTTAATACGTGGCAAACAACAATTGGTGCGTGATTGCACTTCTTTTCTTGCAATTGAGGTTGGATGAAAAGTGGGATATTTATAACACTCTTAAATTGTTTAATGGGGTAATAGGACACCCACAAAGTTAAGGTGTCTTTTTTAAAATTCGAGACAACTTCAGTGATGAATTTATGTCTTTTCTCAAATAAAAATACGTTCACATAAAATAAATGGACAGAATAAGTATTTCTTCTAGTCATTTTTGAATAATCAACAAATTAAAATAAGTTCGGTGGTCTTTGACCAAAGCAACTACAATCTCTAGACCTTTCTCATTAAAAATAATTTGTCTTTCTCCTATTTATTATTATATTTCATTTTGCTTATTGATTAACAAAAAGTCTATAAAATATCCATGCACTAGCTCATATGATTAATTTAAAAAATGAGTGAAAAAAGAGAAGAAAAAATGGAAAGTAAGATAAAAAATAGTGATGATGATGAAGAAAATGATTTGTTGCTTCCAGGTTTTCGATTTCATCCAACAGATGAAGAGCTTGTAGGGTTTTATCTTAAACGCAAAGTGGAAAATAAAAGGATCAAACTTGATCTTATCAAAGAGGTTGATATTTACAAACATGATCCTTGGGATCTTCCAAGTGAGTATATATATATACATACAATTATGTTCCATTTATCATGAGTTTGTGTTCAAAGGTGGATCCACTTACTTGTAATTTATTTATAGTTTTTATTCAGGTCGTATATATATATAATAGGTAATTTTTGTGTTCTATTTTTCACAATTCTATTTTAAAAGGTGGATCTACTTGGTAATTTATAATTTATGTGGATTCATAGATTTTGTTCGGATGTATATATACAAGTTGTTTTTTGTTATCTTTTTACACAAGTCTATCTTTAAAGATATTGGTTTATCTATTTAGTAATCCACAATTCACGTGAATTCACAGTTTTTGCTCAGATTCTATATACACAAGTTATTTTATGTTGCACAAATCTATGTTCAAATATATTGGTCAATCTACTTAATATACTTAAACTCTCATGAATTCACAGTTTTTGCTATTATACAAGTTATTTTATGTTATCTTTTTGCACAGATCTATGTTCAAATTGGCAAAAATCATTTAGTAATCTACGGTTCACATGAATCCAATAGTTTTCATTCAAATTTATATTACTATTTTGCACAAATCTATGTTCAAATATATTGGTCAATCTATCGGTCACGTGAATCCAAAAGTTTTTGTTATAAGTTATTTTATGTTAACTTTTTCTTGATTGTGTTTTTTTCTTGGTTTCATTGAAAGAGATTAATAAAATAGCAAATTTGTTTTAGAATTGAAGGTCAAGAAGACTAAGAAATTGTGCTAGCTTATCCGTTTCCACTACTAATAGTGATGGATAAATTTTATAATTAAATAACAAAATCTATCGCTAATTTTATTTAGCTACAAATTACTAAAAATAAAATTATTAATTACGAACAATTTAGTGACGAAACATTCCTCTACGGCTCTACCTCATCGATCCTACTATATTCAATTATGCAATTATGTGACATGAATGAAAGGTAAGCTTCTATCGATGAAAGTGTCTCATCGCAAGTTGAAGCAAGTAATACGAAGTTTAAAATTAAAATCGTGATAAGTAAAATAAAATCCGATAAGTGGTCATTTTCCTTGTATTGCTGAAAATATTTTCATTGAAAAATATGTTTTAGTATAATCAGATCTCATATTTAAAATGACTTTCTTACGATAAATTAAACATTTTTTCTTGAAAAGAAAAGAAGATGACTTAATTCTCTTATATATATAGAAAGCATATTATTTTTTTAAAAAAAATAATTAGATTTTAAACAACTATTAGGTATCTAAGCATTAGGCACAGTAAAGTTTCATGTTTATTATTTTCTCCTTTCTAATTTATGCGTGATATATATATATATATATATATATATATATATATATATAGACTAGTAATCTTAAATATTTTATAATATTTATTTACCTATAATACTCTCTAAACTTGTGGCTATAAAAATGTCCTAGGTAACAAAAATTTCTCGAATAACATAAAATATTTAAAATTAATTATTTCTATATTTCTTCTAATTATGTGAATGTGTTTTGACTAGATCTGAAATTTTAAAAAGAATTATTCTCTTTTGGACTTGTGGCTTTAATAAGTAGGTGATGATTTGTAATTATAAGATAATGTCATTAATTATGATAGGATAAGAAGTGTAAAATTATATAATTTTTAATATAATCACACATTATTCTTTTCAAAAAAATAGTTGATGACGTTGTATATATATTTGTTTGACCTTTTCATGCAACAATTATAGACCAAGGGGTTGGCCCCAAAGTTATAGGAATCATAAGAACAATTCATTAGAAAGTGACTTTGCCATTGTCGTTGACAAAGTTCTCATTATTAGCTAATTCAAACAAGACAGCACGAATTTTTGTTTTGACTAATATAATATATAGTATCTATAATATAATAACAATAATAGTAAACAATCTCACTCTTATATATTATTAATATTATCTTGAGTGTATCAGAAGCAACAACGACAATATCTTTGTCCACATAATACGTGGTAGATAAAGAAATGCATGTTTAAAGGTAATTATGAATAAAAAAAATAATTATTGATTTATTCTTTTATTTTTTAATACATTCTATTTATGTGTTTTATTAATTTATATTAAAATTAATAACGAAGAAATTTTTTTGGAGCCATATACAATGTTTAAACTTTCAAAAAATAATAATTTCAAGGATAAAATGTAAAAAATAAATCAATTTTATCTTGATTTTATGAATTGATAAGCAAATTATTTTTAATAATGTGAACAAAATAATATGAGACACATAAAATATTTAACATAATAAAACTATATATCTTTTGAATTTTGTAATTTTAATCATATTATGTCATTCATGTAAGAGAATATGAAATCAATGAAATTTATACTTACTAAACATAAAAGATGAAATTATAGTTTTAATAGACTAATACACATGATAAATCAAGAAAGTCGCGTAAATTTTATATATACTCCGTATAACTATCAATAATAATCGGATCAATATCTTGGAAAAGAAAGATGATGATCTGTGATATGAACTAAGTGAAGTGCATTAAAGATGAGGAAGGAAAAATATTGGTGAAAGAGACATACATGAGACAAAGATGACATACATATTTCCATAAACTCTTGAATGGAGGGGTGGCAAGAATATTGTGTTGGGTGATTTTCAACCCTCCAAAAGTCGTTGGAATTTTTGGTATTATAGGGACATGAGGAGGTTATTCGTAAGATGAGAAGGGGGAGGGAGACTAGACCTAATGAGATTACGGTGGAATTTTGAAAGATCACATGTATGAAATGAGCTAAGTGGGTTGTAACGTTATAAATGCCCAAAGAATTGATGTAGAGTATAATGATCTCATTGTACAAGAACAAAGGTAATATTTAGAATTGTAAAAATTATAGAGGTATCAAGCTGCAAAGTAACACTATAAATGTTTAGGAGAGGATGATAGAGATGAGGATGAATGTGTGTATTTTTATCACCAAAAACCAATTTAAATTCATATCGGGGCATTCGACTACAAAAGTCATACATCTCGTAAAAAGGTAAATGGAGTAGTGTAGAGAGGAAGAGAGATTTACATATGGTGTTTATTAACCTAGAAAAAGGGTACAATAAAGTCCACAAAGGTTTTTCTTAGAGGTGTTTGGAGGCTAAAGGTATACTTATTGCTTACATTAGGGTCATGAAATATAAGTATGATGAAGTCAAAATCCAAGTGAGGATAGTGAGAAGAGAATCGAATAACTTTGTTGTCATGATGAGGGTTATATCAGAGATTGACTCTTAGCCTATTTTATTTACCTTGGTGATAATTTATTCACGTGAATATCCAAAGAGAGGTGTCATGGTGTACACTCTTTGTGATGACATAGTATTGATAGATGAGACACGCTATAGAGTTAATGATAGGTTGAAGGTTTAGAGACAAACTCTGAAGTCTTAAGGGTTTAGATTGAGCAAGACTAAGATAGAATATTTAGAGTGCAAGTTCAGTGATATAACACACGTGGATGATGTGAAAGTAAGGTTGAAACACAAATTACCCCCTTCCCCCCACAAAAAAAAGTGTCAACTATCTATAGTCAACAATCCAAAATAATACACATTGTATTGGAATATGGTGAAAAAGTGTCAACTATCTATAGTCAACAATCCAACAAAATGAGCAGATTGATGGTAATAATACACATTGTATTGGAATATGGTGGGTGGAATGAAAGATCGCATACATTGTCTTATGTGATAAAAATATGCCACAAAATGTTGTGATGTTGTTTTTGATGGTGCATTAATCCTTTGAATGTGGTACCAACAGTAAACCCCCCCCCCCCAAGCACGTGCACACAAAAAAAAAAACTTTCTCTTTGAGGCCTTTCAACCAATTGATACGATCCCCATTTGCTACTAGAGTTGTTTCTTGTATACTCGCTTCACATATGAAATTTTGAGTATTGCGAGATGCTCTTGGAAATCTAGAGAGATGCTCTTATTATTTCCAATAAGATGACTAGGTATGATAAAATAACTTCTTCCAAAGTATGTCATCATTCGTTCTGCTAACAATACTCCAATAAGTTAACCAACACTACTAATGTTATTTGACGTACAATATTTATGTATGCTTATTATAAATATGCACTCCCTGAGAGGAGCGATAACCTGTTGAATTTTAACCAAAGAGATTAGACTTTGCACAATAGTAAGAGAATTCCTAGAAATCTTGTTATACATTTGTTCCAAACCTCAACCCTCTTTTCTAGATTCACGGATAACTAATCAATCAAATGCATTTCTAACACTTTGAAAGACCTTGTGTTATATCACCAGATCACACCTTTTTTTCATATATAAATGTAACTATATATGAAGTCGAGAGCACGATGTAAATGTTTGAAGTTGTACATATTTTTCATTTGAGATATATGTTTGTAAGCTAATTGTTGGTTGTTTTTTTTCTAACTTTTTGTTGAAATTCATTTGTATGAAGAAGTGATGTGCAGAGTAGGAGAAAACAAGGAATGGTATTTCTTCAGCATGAGAGGAAGAAAGTACAAAAACAGTGTAAGACCAAATAGAGTAACAGGATCTGGTTTTTGGAAAGCAACAGGAATTGACAAGCCTGTTTATTCACAAAGTAATGAGTGCATTGGCCTCAAGAAATCATTAGTATATTATAGGGGAAGTGCTGGCAAAGGTACTAAAACTGATTGGATGATGCATGAGTTTCGTCTTCCGCCTATTTGGAAGATGAATACTTCAAATGGACAGCTCCCTAATCCCAAGAACATTGCTCCTGAAGCTGTAAGTTTTTCGATGGACTACTCTTGTAGTTTCTTGTTCTTTGATTTCTGTGACTATCTATTATTTCATGTAGTTTGTTTGTAGTATTATCTTGTTATAGTACTGTTATGTTACTATATGTTGTTTTTGTTATTACCTGTTGTTTTGAGTCGGAGATCTATTAGAAACAGTCTTTCTGCATCACATATGAGATAGAGGTAAGGTCTGTGTATACACTATCCTCCCCAGACCTCACTATGTGAAACTACACTGATTATTAGCTAGTTGATCTCTATCATGTTACCCTTTATATAGGTATGAACGAACTTGAAATTTTCGTTGCCTGAGAGTTCAATAATCTTATTAATGATGTGTTCTGATCTGCCAAGGTGGTTTCGTTTTGTTGTTAATCATGTTGACTATTAGCTGGAGTGATATTTAACTATCACATTTAATCTCTTCTTCATGTTTGGTACAACATGAAATTTTGGATTACTTCATCCCCGAGAATCCTGGCATACAATATACAACAACAACATACGCAGTGTAATACCACACGTGGGGTCAGGGGGATGGTAAGATATACACAGATCTTATCCTTACCTTTGTGGGTAGCTAGAGAGGGTGTTTCTGAAAGACTTTTAACAACGTGACTCAAACCCTCAACCTATTGGTCGATGGTGGAGGTGCTTAATCACTTCAAACTTGGCCACATTCCGGTTCCTTTTTTCAAGGAACTCATGATTTATTATGCTTAGAGGCAGATTGATATTGGATCACCTAATTAGCTCATTTTTAGTTCTCTTGTATATCGAATATCATTAACACTTACAAAATCATAAAATTGCAGGAAGTTTGGACTCTCTGCAGAATATTCAAGAGGATTTCCAATTACAAAAGATTCACACCAGATTGGAAGCAGCAGCAGCAGCAGCCCGTTGTTAAACAATGTTTCGGTGACACAAGTTCTAAGGCATGCAGTGTTCAATCCGAAATCAGTGATGATCACTCCAATAATGTCATCAATTTCAAAAAGATTGCATTTCCACAAAAGAACATTATCAATGCATCATCTGGAGGAAATTTAAACTATCAAGTTGATCAAAGAAACAGTTACTACAATAATAGCCAACTAATTACGACCATGCCTGAATCACCATTCACATCATCAAATTCAATCTTTTGGAACACAAGTGCTGAAGATCAGGAGTATTTGTTTAGTCATGGAAACTGGGATGAGCTCAAATCGGTCGTTGATTTAGCCATTGATCCTCGTAGTCTTTTTGGATTGAAATAAGCTGGCCTGGAAGCAAAACAGACTTGGGACTTATCTTTAAAGGAGCAGTACTCTTGGTATATATATATGTGTGTGTGTGTTGAATCAACGACGAATCCAAAATTTAGAGTCAGCAGGTTCTGTTCTTAATCCTATATGTGTTATTTCCTCCCCAGACATATTAATAGTCCGAGCTAGACGCAGCAGATTCTGAATGAGTTGTTGGGATTGAAGTTAACACAGTATGCAGCTCAAGTATGATATGCCTACCTATTTTTTTTTATCTTCATTTTTTTTAGTCACCCATGTTTCTCTAACTAGCTTTCTACATTTTTTGTTTATTAGGACTTACATATATCTTGTAAATTACTAATTTCCTAGAGTACTTTCTGAATTTCATAGAATACTTTTTGTTTGGAGTACAGTACAATAAGAGATGGTACCTTTTATGAGGAAACAAATATTAGGTTCTTCACTATCTTTGGCGTTTATATATTTGAATGGACGTTGTGATAACTTAGCAAGAAGATATTCTAACTTGGAACATTTTCAATGATATGGTTGAAGTTCATTTCTGGAAAGTAACCTTTTCAGCTAGCAGTATACATTATACTTCATCAAAGATCAAATATGTCTTTTGGGCATAAACTATTAACAGAAAAAAGTGGTACTGAAATGTTTTACCTAATAAGTAAAAAACGTTATAAAAAGAGCAAAAGAAGTATTTCTATATAAGATGGAGACGGAGGGCAAAATCAACTTAAACTAACTTGCCCTCCGTCTCCGTCTTAAAGTGAAAGACTAGTCACAGTTGTGGTTTTCAGGGGAAAAATTTCCACAACCAGCACAAATAATTTAAACTACATAGTTCAAACTTACTAAACTACATGGTTCAAACTTCAAGTCCCAGTGTCCTTGAGAAGAAGCTGTTAAAGAGTGATTCAAAACGATTGAATGAATTGGGACATGGGTAGTTTAATTAGTAGAACTAGTCTTTTGGTCTTTGTTAAGTAGTTTCCTATATTAACTCAAGTTCTATTAGTGTTGCTGATTAAGTGTCATAGTGGGTTACAGGACCTATATTTTAGGATTAGCTGTTTATCTCTTAGCCTATATATATCATGTGGGCATATTTTATTATTTATGTAACTTCTAGTAAATCAGAAATTAGAAGTAGTCGCAACTTTCCTTCTCTCTTTTATTATTTCCAGATTTCTCTGTACTCTTTGTCCAACAAATTTGGCATCAGAGCCATGGCAAGTAGCAATAGTGCATTGAGTGTGGCACAACCATTCATTCCTGTCTTCATCCGTATGAAAACTATACTCAAATCTCAAGATCTTTGGGACTTGGTAGAATGTGGATTTGCAGATCCCGATGAAGGAAACAGACTGCGAGGCAACAAGCAAAAAGATGCTAAGGCGCTGGTGTTTATTCAGCAGGCTGTTCATGATAGTGTCTTTTCACGGATAGCAACAACAACCACATCCAAACAAGCCTGGACGATTCTCAAGAAAGAGTTTCAAGGCGATTCAAAGGTCATTGTGGTGAGACTGCAATCACTTCGGCGTGATTTTGAAACCTTGATGATGAAAAGTGGAGAATCCATTGCTATTTTTTGGTCAAGAGCAACGACAATTGTCAGTCAAATGCGATCCTACGGAGAGAAGGTAACTGATCAAACCATTCTGGAAAAGGTATTGTGAACCCTAACTCCAAAATTTGATCACGTAGTTGCTGCGATAGAAGAATCCAAGGATCTTTTCCTTTGATGAACTGATGGGATCTCTTCAAGCTCATGAGGCGAGAATTAATCGATCCACAGAAAAGAATGAAGAGAAGGCATATATGGAGAAAATAATGGTCCAGCAAGCAGAGGTCGAGGAAGACGAGGCTTTCGCGGTGGTCGAGGTTATGGTTATGGAAGGGGCAGAGAAAGGAATGATGGACACGGGCAGTCCAATGAGCAAGGAAACACGAAAAATGACATTCAATGTCATCACTGTCAGCGCTACGGACATATAAGGGTTGATTGTTGGTATAAAGACCAGAAAATAATTTTTTTCGCAACAGAAAATTATCTTTTCATGGCTTGCACTGATACAGACCATAAGCCAAGTGATTTATGATTCGTAGACATTGGTTGTTCAAATCATATGACAGGTGTCAAATCCTTGCTTCATGAGCTTGACGAGAAGCAAAATAAAAAGGTGCAGCTTGGCAACACAAAAGAGTTACTGGTTCAAGGAAAAGGCATGGTGAGCATTGACACTAATCAAGACAAAGTAAACATGATAGATAATGTTCAATTTGTACCCGATTTAGGATATAATTTTTTGAGTGTTGGGCAACTAATGACCAATGGATATTCTCTTTGGTTTGATGATGATGTTTGTGTCATTACAAATAAGAAGTCAAGCCAAAAGGTTCATATCACCATGCCACCAAATAAGATGTTTCCGCTGGATGTTTCTGATATGGAAAATTTCGCCGTTGCTGCACGTGCAAAGGATGACTCAAAGTTGTGGCATTTGAGGTACGGTCATCTCAACATAAACGGTCTTAAATTGCTAGGTGATAAAGGTATGGTTATTGGACTACCAAAAATTAGTTCTCTTGATTTATGTGAAGGGTGCATTTATGGGAAACAAACCAGGAAATGTTTTCCTATTGGGAAAGCATGGAGAGCTTCTAAATGTTTAGAAATAATACACACTGACTTATGTGGTCCTATGCATACTAAGTCCTTAGGTCGGAGTCGTTATTTCTTGTTGTTTACTGATGATTATAGTCGCATGAGTTAGGTGTATTTTCTGAAAAGCAAGTCACAAACTTTTAAAAAGTTTCAGGTGTTCAAGGCTTTGGTAGAGAACCAAAGTAGCTGCAGTATCACTGTTCTTCACACAAATAGAGGAGGATAGTTCGTGTCCAACGAATTCAATTTGTTTTGTGAAAATATGGCATCCATAGGGAGTTAACAACTCCTTATACCCCGGAACAAAATGGTGTGGCTGAACGGAAGAACCGGACTGTGGTGGAGATGGCAAGGAGCATGTACAAGCAAAAGAATCAGTTCTGGGCAGAAGCTGTGGCACCATCTGTTTACTTGCTGAATCTTTCACAAACAAAAGCTGTTATGAATAAAACTCCTTATGAAGCTTGGCATTGTAGGAGACCAAATGTAAGTCATTTACGGATTTTTGGGTGTGTTGCTTATTCTTTCGTAAGTTCACAAGCTCGTCAAAAGCTTGATGAAAAATCTGAAAAATGCATTTTTCTTGGCTATTGTACTCACTCCAAAGCGTATAGATTATATAACCCTTTTAGTGGCAAGATCTCATTTAGAAGAGATGTAATATTTGATGAAAATGCAAGTTGGAATTGGAGTGAAAAGTTGGTGCGACAAGAGACTTCTATGCCTCTTGGATTCACTGAAGATGAAGGAAAATAGTCAACCCCTTCAAGTACAATTTCAGGTTCTTCTGTGGTGTCACAAAGCTCGCCAATTGCAGTAACTCATGAAGAGTCTTTAGATGAGATTATTCCATTAAGAAGATCAACAAGGCTTAAAAATCCAAATCCCAAATATGCTAATAACTTGTATACGTCTTGTCAGTTTGCTCTTATTGTTTCAGATCCCATGAATTATGAAGAAGCTGCTGGAAAAGAAGAATGGAAGAAAGAAATGGTGGAAGAAATGAAATCCATCGAAAGGAATGGAACATGGGAAATGATGGAGTTACCAAACGGAAAAAATGCAATTGGCTTGAAGTGGGTGTTAAAAACAAAGTTTGCAGCTGATGGTAGCCTACAAAAGCTCAAAGCTCGTCTTGTAGCAAAAGGGTATGCACAACAATATGGTGTTGATTTTGAAGAAATATTTTCTCCAGTAGCTCGATTTGAGACAGTGAGGTTGGTTCTAGCATTGGTTGCACAGTTACAAGCAGTTTATCAATTTGATGTCAAGTCGGCATTCCTCAATGGAGACTTACAAGAAGAAGTCTATGTCACACAACCCGAAGGTTTCACAAAGAAAGGCGATGAAACAAAGGTGTACAAGTGAAAAAGGCGTTGTATGGCTTGAAGCAAGCCCCACGAGCGTAGTATAGCAAGATTGATGGATACTTCTACAAAAATGGATACATAAGAAGTGAGAATGAACCCACCTCATATGTGAAGAAGGAAGGTAATGATTTCATTATTGTATGCCTTTATGTTGATGATATCATTTACACTAGTTCTTCACGTTCACTTCTGGAAGAGTTCAAGTCTCTAATGATGAATGAGTTTGAGATGTCAGATATGGATTTATTACATTACTTTCTTGGCCTTCAAGTCCATCAAATTGAACAGGGAATATTTCTTTCACAAAGGAAATATGCTAGAGACCTACTCAATAAATTTGGCATGCTTAATGCAAGCCTGCGGCTACTCCAATGAATATCAATGAGAAATTGCAGGAGGTAAATGAAGAAGAACTGACAGATGCAAGGAGGTTTAGAAGCTTGGTTGGAGGTCTAATATATTTGACGCATACTAGACCCGATATTGCATATCATGTTGGTGTTATTTCTAGGTTTATGCAACAACCTTCAAAGGTACACTATGGAGCTGCAAAGAGAGTCTTGCGGTACATTTCCAGAACTTTGGACTTTGGTATTTGGTACTACAAAACTGATAATTTCAGATTGTGCGGGTACACATATAGTGATTGGGCAAGTTCATTGGATGATAGACGGAGTGTTTCGGCGAATGTTTTCACTTTAGGTTCAGGAGTGGCGACTTGGAGTTCAAAGAAGCAAGCTACAACATCACTGTCAACTTCAGAAGTTGAGTACATTGCAACAACTTCAGCAGCTTGTCAAGCCGTCTGGCTAAGGAGAGTGTTAACAAATCTTCAATAGGAGCATAGAGGAGCAATAAAGATATTTTGCGATAATAAAACAACTATCTCCATGACAAAGAATCCAACATTCCACAGCAGGACAAAGCATATTGATATTCGTTATCATTTTATCCGTAATTTGGTAGCAAGGGAGGAAATATTGTTGGAATATTGCAGCACACAAGAGCAGCTGGCTAATGTATTGACGAAGGCTTTACCGAAGGAGAAATTCTGTTATTTCAGAGGATTGTTTGGTGTCTGTAGTTTTGAATCAAGAGGTAATGTTAAAGAGTGATTCAAAACGATTGAATGAATTGGGACATGGGTAGTTTAGTAGAACTAGTCTTTTGGTCTTTGTTAAGTAGTTTCATATATTTACTCAAGTTCTATTAGAGTTGTTGATTAAGTGTCATAGGGTTACAAGACCTATATTTTAGGATTAGTTGTTTATCTCTTAGCCTGTATATCATTTGTTTGTTATTTATGTAACTTTTAGTAAATCAGAAATTAGAAGTAGTCGCAGCTTTCCTTCTCTCTTTTATTATTTTCAGATTTCTCTGTACTCTTTGTCCAACAGAAGCGTCATCATTTGCTCGATTTATAAGTTGTGGTGAAATAATAAATAATTTAAAAGCTTGGGATATAACTAATTCAATGATCCCTACATCGTGACATCTCCATCATTTGTATATATAAAAGGGAAAAATATTTGAAATATATCCGAACTTTGACTGAAATTGCTGTAACAATTCCAAACTTTGAGCAGGACCTATTACCCCTACACTATTTAATAGTGTATTTTATAGGTATATATGTGCCCACGTGGACACGTTACTATTTATAATGATGCAATATTTATGATGTCCACGTGGGCACATATATACCTTTAAAATACACTATTAAATAGTGCAGGGGTAAAAGGTTCTTCCCAAAGTTTGGGATTGTTACAGCAATTTCGGTCAAAATTCGGATATATTTTAGACCTTTTTCCCTAAAAAAATTAAGAACTTCTTTAGGATCTATTTTGCTTCCAACACACACACACATTGACTTCAATGGGAAGGAATCATTTTTGTGAGTAATAAGAATAAACACATTTTGTTTTCTTCTCATACCAAAAGGAGACAAAAGAAGAATATAAAAGCTTGGAGGAATCAATTGAGTAACATGTTATATTCCCATACAAGTATCAACTCTGACTTTGTAATATTTATATACGTACATAATAAAAAATAACAAGAAACAACAATCTAATTTGCTCCATTTTATTATCGTCGTTAAATTTTATATAATTAAACGAATATGCCTCTTAACGAAGAGTGTATTATTAATAGTAATAATATTTTAAAAGTTTAAATAAAGCGTCACTATTTCCTTCACATGCTTCTTTTCATATGTTTCACTTGAACCGAGTATCTCTATCGTAAATCGCTATTCTACGGGGCAACTGACAAGACTGCATACATACCACCTTATCCATACCTCTTGTGGTATTACACTGGATATGTTGAACTGACAAGACTGCATACATATCACCCTATTCAGACCACACTTGTGGGAAGACATGACTACATACATACCACCTTATCCAAACCTCAGAATTACACTGAATATGTTGTTATTGTTATAATTTCCTATTTTTGATTGGGTATTATTTATTAGGTGATAGGTCATGGGATGTCAAGTTCATATTTGGAGGAAATACGTAACCTCATCAAGAAATTCTTTTGTCTATCAATTGAAGAGAAGCAAAAATATGGTCGAGCTGCTGATGGATATGAAGGATGTGGAAATGACCCATTTTTTGTTGAAGGACAAGTTTTAGATTGGTGTGATCGATTATTTTTGACAGCTTACCCTCAAGATCAAAGAAATCTTCAATTTTGGCCTCAAAATCCTCCTAATTTTAGGTACGTAACTCTATTTTCTTTCTTTCTGAGTTTAATTTTTATGCACTTACGAATCACAAGATATATTTATATAATTAGATGGTTGGTTAAAAGTTAATTATAAGTAATTCGTAATATAAGTTCAGTTAGTCAAGTAAGAGGATATTTTTAAGGCGGTTAATAATTAGTTGAGTTTAACATTGAATTTAGAGGTGTTTTCAAGACTTCTCTTTTAAATAAAGAGGATGATATTTAAAAGAGAATGATAACCAAGAAAATAAAGTTTGGGTATAGATTCAAAGTAGTCTCTTAAATATAATTTTGAGTAGTTTTAGTTCTTTAATTTTAAATAAAGCTTGGGTATAGATTCAAAGTAGTCCTTTAAATATAATCTTGAGTAGTTCTAGTTCATTAATTTTTCCAAAAAGTGAGCAAGTTTGGTCTATCTCAAATTTTTAAACAATTTTTTTGGTTTTGCAATTTATGCTATTTTTAGAGTATGATGTAGTTTTTTGAAGTGCAACTTTTACTCTTTTTTTTTTTTTTGTATATATATATATATATATATATATATATATATATATAT